>JALGBA010003867.1:0-106183 GCA_023970755.1 Azemiops feae | reverse complement strand
TTGGGGTGTAATCCATCTGGTCCTGGTGATTTGAACTCATCTAGGCTGGACAGGTGCTCACTTACCATTTTCTTGCCTATCTTAACTTGTGTTTCTATTCTGTTTTTTATGGCACTATTTTTGATAGGTTGGTCTGTTTTTTCCCTTTGTGTAAAGACAGATGCAAAAAACGAGTTAAATAGTTCTGCTTTCTCACTATTGCTTGTCACCTTCTTGCCACTTTCACCCACTAATGGACCAATCATTTCCTTCACTTTTTTCTTATTTTTTACATGTTGAAAGAAGCTTTTTTTGTTATTTTTGACTTTGGTCGCAAGCCTTAGTTCATTATGAGCCTTAGCTTTCCTCACTTCATCTTTGCAGGCTCGGGCTATTTGCTGATATTCTGACTTTGTTATGTGCCCCTCTTTCCACTTTCTATACTTGTCCTTTATCTAATCATTTATATATTGAAAATATTAAGAATTATATTTTGGTTAAGGTTGAAGAAGGAGAATATAAATGGGAGAAGGGAAGATCAAAGAAATATATCATTAATTAATATATTAATTATGGAATTATCAAATTTAATCATTATTGATTGTTAATTAATTATTATTGTCCTTTTTTTCTTGTTAAAATATAAACCAAGACAACACGCTGTACACCAGGCACTGGAGATTGTTATAGTTAAAAACCAATAAAATATTTATATATATAAAAAAAAGTGCATGTGTTACCTGTATTTTGGCAATTCGTCTAGATGGAAACAAAGCCCCTCTTCTAATCATCACTAAGGGCAAGAAAGATAAGATTGAACGTGTTTCAGGCATTTATGTTCTTGAAACCGAAAAAGCCTGGTGCACACAAGCAGTTATAAGGAAGTGGGTTGATTTAATGCTGCCACTTGTTTTGCGAGGTGACCAAAGACGTCTGCTAGTCTGGGATTCAGCCAGCACTCACCACGCTAAAGACATGAAGTTCCTTGCAGAGAGAAGAATAGATCAAATAATGATTCCTGCAGGAAAGACTGCCTATCTCCAGACTCTTGATATTGCAATAAACAAGCCATTCAAGGACCATTTGCACATGGAAATCAATGACTACATTGAACACAGAATGGAGAGAAATCAGCGTGTAACTTTGTGAAGCCTAGCCTGCCAGAGGTCATGACTTGGGTGAAGAATTCATGGGATAAAATCACTGACAGCTGTGTTGCCAATGTACTACCAGCAGGCTACATGGACAAGAAGTGCTCATTTAAGGAGACCGCTATTGCTGGACATGAGAGATTGGGGCCAATAGTTCTACAGGAAATGGAGTCGCAAGAAATTCAGGCCGGAATTCGGGGTTTGGGAGAGTTACCATATGAAGATGTTGCAGAAGAAGATGACATGACTGTTTTTGAATAAATGTTGATTGTTCTACATCAGCATTGTGGTTGCCATGGGGGGCTTGGGGTTAGGCATTGTGGGTTAGGGTTGGAGTTAGGCATTGTGGTTGCCCTGTGGGGGGTGGGGATTAGGCATTGTGGGTTAGGGTTAGGCATTGTGGTTGCCACACAATGGGGATTCTGGACTTCTTCCGTTTCTATTGTATACCACTTCACAGTATCAGAGCAGGAGGACCGAGAGGAGAACTCAAGCAACGGATCCACTCAGGGGCCGTTTCCATTCCCCATGACTGTGCCGGCTGGCTGGAGTGCCCACACTGCATAAACATTTGAACCACAGGACTTGGATGTCTGTCCAGCAAGTCTTCGGCACCCAAAAACTCACATTGCCTTCATTCTCCCCCAGGGCAGCAGCAGGAATAGGTGGGAGCATCCCTCCCTCCCCCAGGGAGACCCTGGACAGGGACCCCACACACACATGCCAGCCTGCTGTCTTACCGCTCTGCATAAACAGGGACTGGCCCGGGTGGGGCGCCACACAAGATAACTCACCAAATGTCCCAGGCTCCTGTACCTATGGCCAATCCGTGTGCCGAGGGATGGGCCTCTGCCTTCCATCAGGTGGTACTGGCCAGGGCATCAGGTGGCCTCGGGTGCTGGACTGCAAGTGGCAGGTCAACCCAAAAAAAAGCCTTGGGGCATGGGAGGCCTGGTTGCGACGGTCCTGTGGTAAGCGGGTGCAAGGCACGTGGGGCAGCTCCCCCCACCTGCTTCACCTGGTGGTGGCAGCGGCAGTAGCACGATGTACCACGTGGCATCCTGCCGCGAATGGCCGCAGAAGAAGTGGGGTGGCAGCGCAACAGGTGTCAAGAGTGTGGGAGGCCTGGCTGCAGCGGTCCTGAGGTGCAGGGCGTGTGGGACAGCTCCCTCCCACCTGTGTCACCTCGTGGCAGCAGCACCGGCACAATGCACCATGTGGCGTCCTGCCACAAGCAGCTGCAGAAGAAGTGGGATGGCAGCGCAACAGGTATCGGGGCATGGGAGGCCTAGCTGCGGTGGTCCTGAGGTAAGCGGGTGTGGGGCATGTGGGGCAGCTTCCCCCACCTGCCTCACCTTGTGGTGGTGGAGGCAATGGTACGATGTGTCATGTGGCATCCTGCCACGAGCGACTGCGAGTGGCCGCAGAAGAAGTGGGGCAGCCATGCAGCTCCTGCTGCGAGGCAGGTGTCAGGGGGGGAAAATAAGACATCCCCCGAAAAGAAGACCTAGTGCCTCTTTTGGAGGCAAAAAAAAATATAAGACCAGGTCTTATTTTGGGGGAAACACAGTATACCACTTCAGAGTGCTTTACAGCCCTCTCTAAGTGGTTTACAGAGTCAACATATTGCCTCCAACAATCTGGGTACTCATTTTACTGACCTCAGAAGGATAGAAGGCTGAGTCAACCTTGAGCCAGTGAGAATTGAACTGCCGAACTGCTGGCAGCCGGCAGTCAGCAGAATTAGCCTACAATACTGCATTCTAACCACTGTGCCACCATAGCTCATTTAGTCTTTAGTAAGATGGCAGAGCAATCTGAGCAAAAGAGGGAATGAATTATCTATAAAAGTTTGCAAAGCCCAGGAAACTCTGCAACTGTTTCTGGGTTTGTGGCACCTCCCATTCCAGTACTGCCTGCACCTTTTCTGATTCCATTTCCACACCCTCATGGGAAATCTGGTAGCCTATGTAGTCCAATTTGGGTTGGTGGAATTTGCATTAGGAAAGCTTCACATACAATTGTGCTGTCAGCAGCTTTTGCAGGACAGCCTCTACCAGCTTAACGTGCTCGTCCATGGTTTCGGTATAAATATTGTCCACGTAGACCAGGAGCCCCTTAAATAAATGTTCATGCAGGACTTAGTTAATTAGTTGCATAAACACAAGCGACCCCTGCAGGCTGAAAGGAATAACACGCTACAGAAAGCAACCCAATGGGCAGTTGAAAGCAGTTTTCCACTCGTGTCCAGCTTTAATCTGCACTCGGTAATATGCCTCTCTCAAGTCCAGCTTAGTAAAAATTTTGCCTTTGGCTAGGTGGGCCAGCATGTCTTTCGTCAAGGGCAATGGGTACATGTTCTCCAAGCAAATGTCATTCAAGCCTCTGTAATCCACACATAACCTCAGGGACCCATTTTCTTTTCCTGGAACTATATGGGTGCCACCATGGGGGATTTCGCAGGCTGTATGAACCCTCTAGCTAGATTTTATATATATATACAGTGGGGCAAAAAAGTATTTAGTCAGCCACCAATTGTGCAAGTTCTCCCACTTAAAAAGATGAGAGAGGCCTGTAATTGTCATCATAGGTAGACCTCAACTATGAGAGACAAAATGAGAAAACAGATCCAGACAATCACATTGTCTGATTTGGAAAGAAGTTATTTGCAAATTATGGTGGAAAATAAGTATTTGGTCAATATCAAACGTTCATCTCAATACTTTGTTATATATCCTTTGTTGGCAATGACAGAGGTCAAACGTTTTCTGTAAGTCTTCACAAGGTTGGCACACATTGTTGCTGGTATGTTGGCCCATTCCTCCATGCACATCTCCTCTAGAGCAGTGATGTTTTGGGGCTGTCGCTGGGCAACACGGACTTTCAACTCCCTCCAAAGGTTTTCTATGGGTTTGAGATCTGGAGACTGGCTAGGCCACTCCAGGACCTTGAAATGCTTCTTACGAAGCCACTCCTTCGTTGCCCGGGCGGTGTGTTTGGGATCATTGTCATGCTGAAAGACCCAGCCACGTTTCATCTTCAATGCCCTTGCTGATGGAAGGAGGTTTGCAGTCAAAATCTCACGATACATGGCCCCATTCATTCTTTCCTGTACACGGATCAGTCGTCCTGGTCCCTTTGCAGAGAAACAGCCCCAAAGCATGATGTTGCCACCCCCATGCTTCACAGTAGGTATGGTGTTCTTTGGATGCAACTCAGCATTCTCTCGCCTCCAAACACGACGAGTTGTGTTTCTACCAAACAGTTCTACTTTGGTTTCATCTGACCATATGACATTCTCCCAATCCTCTTCTGGATCATCCAAATGCTCTCTAGCAAACTTCAGACGGGCCCGGACATGTACTGGCTTAAGCAGGGGGACACGTCTGGCACTGCAGGATCTGAGTCCCTGGCGGCGTAGTGTGTTACTGATGGTAGCCTTTGTTACGTTGGTCCCAGCTCTCTGCAGGTCATTCACTAGTCCCCCCGTGTGGTTCTGGGATTTTTGCTCACCGTTCTTGTGATCATTTTGACCCCACGGGGTGAGATCTTGCGTGGAGCCCCAGATCGAGGGAGATTATCAGTGGTCTTGTATGTCTTCCATTTTCTAATTATTGCTCCCACAGTTGATTTCTTCACACCAAGCTGCTTGCCTATTGCAGATTCAGTCTTCCCAGCCTGGTGCAGGTCTACAATTTTGTTTCTGGTGTCCTTCGACAGCTCTTTGGTCTTCACCATAGTGGAGTTTGGAGTGTGACTGTTTGAGGTTGTGGACAGGTGTCTTTTATACTGATACCAAGTTCAAACAGGTGCCATTAATACAGGTAATGAGTGGAGGACAGAGGAGCCTCTTAAAGAAGAAGTTACAGGTCTGTGAGAGCCAGAAATCTTGCTTGTTTGTAGGTGACCAAATACTTATTTTCCACCATAATTTGCAAATAACTTCTTTCCAAATCAGACAATGTGATTGTCTGGATTTGTTTTCTCATTTTGTCTCTCATAGTTGAGGTCTACCTATGATGACAATTACAGGCCTCTCTCATCTTTTTAAGTGGGGGAACTTGCACAATTGGTGGCTGACTAAATACTTTTTTGCCCCACTGTATATATGTTGATAAAATTCTTACAAGAAAAAAGCGAACACCAGGATAAAAATAAACAAGGCTGTTTAATATAAACAGGCCTGTAGATAAAAGAGCACTTAGCTTTCGTCGGCCAAACTACCGACGTCCTCAGAGTTGGAGTGGGAGGCATTCTGGGAGCTGGCCTATATAGCCTCCTGCCTCTGCACCCGGCTTCTCGAGCGCGTCATCGGCCCATTGGTTGTAATAGTCCACAATGTGCTGAGTTGGTCTACACCTGGCAATCTGTCAGTGGCCTTGCTGGTTGCCTTCAGATCCTCCTTCGCTTTCCTTGAGCGCGCACAGGAAAGAATGTGCAGAATGCTGTCTAAGCTCTATGGTCTCCCCAAGATACACAAAGAAGGAACCCCACTTAGACCCATAGTCAGCTCCATAGGCTCACCTCTACAAAACCTAGCCAAATTTCTCGCCAAACAACTACAGCCCTATGCAGAATCCATCACCTCACATGTAAAAAACTCATTCCAATTCATAGAGATCATAAAGAAACAAAACTTACAGCCCAGCGACCTACTCGTGAGCTTTGATGTCATTTCCCTCTTCACCCAAGTGCCAATCAAAGAAGCCTTGACAGCTATCCAAAACAAATATAACCCCCCCAAGCACATCCTAGATCTGACCAACCATTGCCTATCCAACACATCGATGCTAACATCGAATGTTATGCTTGACATTATATATGGATGCAGACATTCACTATTTAATCTGTGTATTACTTTAAGAGCCACTAATAGATAGTAGGGGGGGGGAGGGAGTGAAAGAATGTGTTAGGAACTATTTAGCCATAACAACATCTCAGCACAGCGTCTTCAAAGAATGAAATGTGAGAAGATAGATAGTGGCGGGAAAGATAGCTCACACTCTAAACTAATTGGGGAATGTGATTTATGACCTGTCATTGAGGGAGGAGGAATTGCTCAGACACTGTGGGAAGAAGGAGGAGTTTTCCAGTTTCTGGCTTCACTTTATCCGTACTGGAGTATGTTGCATAAATAAAGAGTATTCTGAACAAAATGAATCAGATTTCCTTAAGATTGCTTCTTCGCTCCGGAGCATAACATCAAGCCAGAAACCAACAAAATTTCTAGACGTTTAGGGAACACCATGGAAGGAGAGGAATTACCAGAGATCAGCTTCCCTACAGCTGCAAGTCCCTCAGAGATGGGGGCCGCAGCATGCGAACCTGCTGAGAAAGAACCCTCACAAGTCCCCCAACTGGGAGCAAAGCCAAAAAGATTAAAAGAGCTGATTTGGTCTTCAGACTGGAATAAGGCAAGTGTGGGATCCGGAGATTTCGTGACAGCTTCTCCGTCTTCAAAGACTTCCAAGACGGACGAATTAGAGCCACAACAAAGAGATCTTCACAGATTACATCCCCCACGCCAGTGGAAAACTGCCAAGCCTTCGGCAGCTGAAGACTCGGGTGAGTGGAGATACCAATTTACAACTCATAGTGAGTCTGTGGAGAATTTACCAGAGAGATTTGAAGCATTAGAAGTAAGGGGTGCGGAACAGTACCTGCTGAGAGAGGCCCCCAGCCCTTCCCTCACAGATCAACCAGTTTTCCGACCCCTGGAACCCCTTGCCAGGGCCTCCAGCCCAGTGGAGAGAGGGAAGCCCAGCCCAGGGGCCCTGCCTCAATGGGGAGTTTGGCAGCCCCCTCAGAGGGAAGATGAAAAGCCTCTGAGCATGCGTCAGTTGATGGAGGTCTTACAGCAGCTTGGGATGGTGCAAGGGCAGCAGAGGGTGCCATCGCCCCCCACAGACCAACACCAGAGAAAGCAGCAACCCTTAGCCATGACCCAGCAACAAGGCTGGGGCAAACCACAGCAGAGAGCGCCGACCCTGCAGCAGGCCACCCCGAATGTGCAACCCTTGGGCATGCCACAGCAGCAAGGCTGGGGCCAACAACAACATCCCCAGTGGGCCCCACAACAGCCTATGATGGCTCCACGTCTCAGAGCAACCTTTGATGGGGATTCAGAGAAGCTAATTTTTTTCCTCAATCAAGTACGTTCTCATTTAAATCGTTGGGCCCACCTCTACCCAGACCCAGGTGCGATGGTCGATGTAATTGCATCAAACCTAGAGGGAGAGGCATCTGAATGGCTAAACAACTTATACAATGAGCAAGCCCACAAATTGGGCAATCCCCACCTCTTCCTCTTGAGTCTCAAGGAGAGATTTGAGGACCCCTCTACCAGCCTTAGAGCAGGAGGACAAATCCATAACATAAAGCAAGCCGGTAGACTTGCTCTAGAGTATGTGCGTGAATTCCGCAAGATAGCTGGTCGAATAGAGGGGTGGCCGGAGCAATCCCTAATCCATCTTTTTATAGAGGGGCTAGATGACCACCTCTCCCAGGCCTGCCTCATTCGAGCAGTACCTGATCAGCTACACGAGTGGTACCAGACAGCGGTGAAGCTGGACATTCAACTCACCCGCTACAAGAAGCCTCCCCCACCTGAACCTGAGACGAGACCTGAGCAACCCAGACGACAACTGCCCCCCCGAAAACCCCCAACGACTACGACCACCGAAAGGCCCAGACCACCAGCAGGTCCCCCAATCACATGCTTCCGGTGTGGACAACGGGGACATCGAGCATCGAACTGTCCGGTCCCCTACCCCCAACAGCAGAACAAACCACCACCTGCAGTGAGGAAAAGACCTAGCCAACAGCCGTCGACAGGAAAATCCAGTGGGATCACACAGCAACTGGCTGCCCAAGCTACCTCCCCTACACAAGAGAACGCCGGAGCTGAGACTGGACCTGCCGTCACTCTACCCTCTTTTGACAGCGATGACGAAGGAGAGAACGACCCAATGGTGAGTTGACTTGTCCCTCCTTTCAAACTGGCTGCAAGGCTAATCAGCCCTAAGTCAGGAGCACAAACAGACTTAAAAGTGCTAATAGATTCTGGATGCTCCCGATGTATCATTAGCTTGCCCTTTGCCATGAAATTAGGAATACGAGCAAAATCGCTCTCCCAGCCAATGAAGTTTGAGCAAGCCGATGGCTCCCTGATGGGAGGAACTTTTGTCACACAACTAACTGAGCCTCTACGCCTAGAAATAGGGGAGCACTGGGAGTTCGTACGTTTCCTAGTGGCTCCCAAATTAACTGAGGCTGTGATCCTAGGATTGGCCTGGTTAGACAAGTGGAAGCCATTTATCTGGTGGGAGAAAGGGATGAGAACTGTGAGGTTACCAATAGGACCAGACCCGCCCCCTGATTCGGCAGACATAATGGAACACTTTAGGCCACCAAATGAGCGAGCACTTATAACTGCCTCACCGTCACCAGATGATCTAGTCATCCCCAATGAATACCGGGACTTAGCAGAAGTATTCAGTGAAAATGAATGCGATGTTCTACCCCTTCACAGACCCAATGATTGTTCCATTGAATTGGTACCAGACGCCAAGCTCCCCCGCCCGAGAATGTACGCCATGTCCCCCCTCGAAATGGAAGAGATGCAGCAATACGTGAACAAGAACCTAAAGAGGGGGTTCATTGAAAGGGCCAAATCTACTGTAGGAGCCCCTGTATTATTTAAAGAGAAAAAAGATGGGTCTCTTCGTCTCTGTGTGGACTATAAGGGCTTAAATGCTGTAAGTGTGCACAACAAGTACCCCCTCCCCCTCCTACAGGACTTATTAACTCATCTAGCTAAAGGGAGTGTCTTCACTAAGCTAGACCTGAGAGAGGCATATTACCGAGTGAGAATAAAGGAGGGAGACGAGTGGAAGACTGCCTTCTACTGCCCCATGGGGAGCTACCAATTCAAGGTCATGCCATTTGGGCTACAGGGGGCCCCAGCTGTGTTCATGCAACTGATTAATGAGGTCCTACATGATCACCTGTACAAAGGGGTCCTGGTGTACCTTGACGATATCCTTATATACAGCACGGATATGACTGAACACGTAAAGCTGGTGAGAGAAGTATTGAAGAAACTACTAAATGCCAAGCTTTATGCCAAATTGTCAAAATGTGAATTTCATCAGACCCGATTAGATTACCTCGGTTACAGAATTTCCAACGAGGGTATAGAGATGGATCCAGCAAAGGTGAAATCTATAATTGAGTGGCAACCCCCAAAAACCCGCAAACAGCTCCAGAGCTTTCTAGGTTTTGCCAACTTCTACCGTCAATTCATCCCTTCTTTTGCCAAGATTGCCCTACCCCTTACAGACTTACTCAAAACAGGGAAAAAAGGAGAGAAGCCACAACCGGGCCAACCACTAGCATGGACTATGAACTGTCAAACGGCTTTTGAGAATTTGAAAAGACTATTTGCCGCTGAACCAGTTCTAAAGCACCCCTGTCCAGGGGAACCTTTTGTAATACAAGCCGATGCCAGCGATGTGGCCGTTGGAGCTGTACTACTTCAAAAGAACAAAGATGGAGTCCTGCAACCCTGCGCCTACACCTCAAAAAAGTTTACAGAAAGCGAACGGAGATGGGAAATATGGGGAAAAGAGGCCTTTGCAATCAGATGGGGGTTGTTAAGCTGGCGACACTACCTAGAGGGGAGTAAGGTGCCATTTGAAGTATGGACAGATCACAAAAACCTAGAGGCACTAAAAAATCCCCATAAATTGTCCCCAAAGCAAGTACGGTGGGCGCAATACTTTAACCGTTTCAACTTTACTCTAAAGTACATCCCAGGGGAAAAAAACTTCCTAGCTGATGCGCTATCTAGATTGCCCCAATACAAAAGCAAACGTGAAGAAGTCAATGAGGCGATTATCTCTAATCCACAGCCTGTTGCACAAATTACACCTCGCAGGGTCCCCAATCCTGATGACCCTGGAATAAAGAAGTTAAAACGAGAACTCCTCACCGATCAATGGTTCAAAGATAATCAAACCTCCTTGACCTGCCGGGATGATTTGGCTTACAAGGGAGGGAAACTGTATTTACCCAAATCCCTCCGTCTAAATGCTCTCAACCATAGCCATGATATTAAACAGGCTGGACACTTTGGATACCTAAAAACTCTGCATCTCACCCGCCAGCAATTCTGGTGGCCTGGACTGAAACGAGATGTGGAAAATTACGTGAAGAGTTGTACCGTATGTGCCACAATGAAAAGAATCCCGGGGAAAACCCCTGGGTTACTGCAACCGGTAGCAGACCCTTCCCAACCCTGGGAAGAAATAGCTATGGACTTTATCGTAGACCTACCTGAAAGTAGAGGAAATACTGTCATCTGGACAGTAATAGACCTGTTTTCGAAACAGGCTCATTTCATCGCCTGCAAAGGACTCCCATCTGCCCAACGACTGACCAAATTGTTCCTGAAACATATCTACCGACTGCACGGCGCCCCTAAGCGAATAATCTCTGACAGGGGGGTGCAGTTCACAGCAAAGTTCTGGAGGAGTTTTCTTAAATTAATTGGGTCATCTCAAGGCTTATCGTCTGCTTTTCATCCAGCCACCAATGGAGCTGCAGAGGCCGCCAACAAAATGGTGGAGCAATATCTCAGATGCTACGTATCCTCTCAACAGACTAACTGGACTGACCTCCTCCCTTTTGCAGAGGTGGCGTACAACAATTCTGTGCACAGCAGTACCGGCTACACACCTTTTAGAGTAGCCACAGGCAAAGAGTTCGGCCCAATACCTGAATATCCCCAAGTGCCAACTGCTTCCCAGACACTTGACCAATGGGTGAGGGGATGGGAGGAAGTTTGGAAGAACACTAAGTCTGCTTTAAAAAAGACTTTTGAAACCTATAAAAAACAAGCTGACAAAAAGAGGGCTCCCCAAAGAACATTCCAAGTTGGGGAAAAAGTCTATCTGTCAACCAAATATTTACGCCTTAAATTACCCAGCAAGAAGTTAGGACCGAAATTCTTAGGGCCATTCCCTATCGTAAAGGTCATCAATCCGGTCACCGTAAAACTGAAACTCCCTAGACTTCTGGGTAAAATTCACCGTTTTCCACAGTAGCTTGTTAAAACCTTATCGAGGCTCCACTATAAGACCTCCCCCAAAGAAAGCACCTGGGCCCCTCGTAGTTGCAGGGAAGACCCATTACGAAGTGAAACATATTCTTGATTCCAGAATCTTTAAAGGCAAAGTACAGTACCTAGTACAGTGGAAAGGATACCCGCTATCTGAAGCCACCTGGGTGAAATCATGCGAGGTAGAAGCCGACAAACTCGTCAAAAGATTTCATGCAAAATATCCCAACAAACCGAAACCTAATCATTAACATATACTTTTGTTTATATTACAGGATTGGTCGTTTTTGTAAGGGGGGCCGGATGTCAAGGCTGCTAACATCGAATGTTATGCTTGACATTATATATGGATGCAGACATTCACTATTTAACCTGTGTATTACTTTAAGAGCCACTAATAGATAGTAGGGGGGGGGAGGGAGTGAAAGAATGTGTTAGGAACTATTTAGCCATAACAACATCTCAGCACAGCGTCTTCAAAGAATGAAATGTGAGAAGATAGATAGTGGCGGGAAAGATAGCTCACACTCTAAACTAATTGGGGAATGTGATTTATGACCTGTCATTGAGGGAGGAGGAATTGCTCAGACACTGTGGGAAGAAGGAGGAGTTTTCCAGTTTCTGGCTTCACTTTATCCGTACTGGAGTATGTTGCATAAATAAAGAGTATTCTGAACAAAATGAATCAGATTTCCTTAAGATTGCTTCTTCGCTCCGGAGCATAACACTTCATCTATAACGGACAAAAATACAAACAAATAGAAGGAGCACCCATGGGATCACCCCTCTCACCTGTCATTGCAAACCTCTACATGGAACACTTTGAAACCCAAGCTCTAGAAAAATCTGATCACAAACCCAAACTCTGGCTCAGATACGTAGACGACACCTTCATAATCTGGCCACATGAGAAAGAAAAACTAGACAACTTCCTCACACACCCCAACAGCCTACACCACAAAATACAGTTCACCATGAAAACAGAAGCTAACAACCAACTTCCCTTCCTGGATGTCTTAGTCTACAAGAAATCCAATGGCTCCCTAGGACACACCATCTACCAGAAGAAAACACACACAAACCGCTATCTGCACGCACTCTCACACCACCACCCAGCACAGATCAACTCCGTAGCCAAGACACTCATCTCGAGAACAAAACGCTTAGCTGACGAACAACACCTAAAACCGAACTACACACTCTCACTAACGTACTAACATCCAACGGATTCCAAAGAAATAAGATTACCAACCTAATCCAAAAAGAAACCCCCACTAAAATCCAAGACAGAGAACAAGAAAACGGCAAAGCCCTCCTTCCATACATAAAAGGCACCACAGACAGAATCAGCAAGATCCTCCACAAACACAACATCAAGACAGCATTCTGCACAAACCGAAAAATATCCACCATCCTAAGAAACCCCAAAGACAAAATTGAGTTAGAAAATCAAGGAGTATATGAAATCCCATGCACCGCCTGCCCCACCACATACATCGGCCAAACCAACAGAAGAATAAGTGCACGCATTGAAGAACACAAGAACTCAGTCAGAAAAGAGGAACCAACGTCTTCCCTGGTCCAACACCTTAAAGCCACAGGACATAAAATTGACTTTAAAAATACCAGAACTATTGCCAAAACTGAACACTTTAACAACAGAATAATCAGAGAAGCCATCGAGATAGAAAAACGCCCACACAGCATGAATAAACGAGATGATACCTCCCACCTACCAGCCATTTGGAAACCCACCCTTATTGACAAACGAGTCCCTAACACAAAGAATGACACTAGACCCACACTCACGAAAACCACACAGGATGTCACCACCACACATCCATGCAAAAAGCAAACCCAAACCCACACCGATGATGAGGCACGACCACAAACCAGAAACCAGACCACAGCTGCATCATTAGCCATTTTAAACCCCTCCAATCCATACATGAAGCAAACTGACACCCACCTTGAAGATATGGCACGACCACGAACGCGAAGCCAAACAACAGCAACGCAGCTCTCCATCTCAAATCTCCCTGCAACTCAGACTAATCCGAGCACAACAAAACCCCCACCCAAACAGAACACACCCCCATCCCATCAGAGCACAGCCCACCCCCATCCAATCAGAGCAAGCCAACCCCTAACCAATCAGAACACACCTCCACCCAATCAAAACACGCCAAGCTCCCACCCATCAGTTCATACCCCCACTGCAGTTAACGGAGAACGCTGCGATCCACATGGTCCTAGAAGCACGAGCCGAAGACGCCAGACTTGAAGATGACGAATGCGACTTCGTCGAAACGTCGCGGAGATTCCATTTTTACGCGGGAAAACCCTAACTACAAAGACCTACATAAAAACACCCTGAAAACCTCAGAAAAACATTATATATCTATATATATATATATATATACTATATATATATATTATATATATATAATATATATATTATATATATATATATATATATATATATATATATATATATATATATATATATATATATATATATATTCAATGACACAGTCCTCGATCTCCGGGAGAAATATAAACCAGCTGTTTATTGTTTATTGCACTCCAGTTCTCCAACCTCCCTCCCTCCCATCCTTGTCAATCCCCTCCTTCCTGGCGCTGCTGCCGTTGGCATGCTTTCCAGCCGCTCCCCCATACTCGTTCTGGGCCTTACATCCAGATCCGGTGTCTTAGATGCCTTTCCATTGCTGCTCCCCTCCTTTCCATCCCGTTTGTCTGCCCGCTGTTCCTGTCTTCCACTGTCTATCCCTATTAGTGCTATTTCCTCCGATTTCCTTCCACGCTTGGATGTGCGTGCGCACAGCCGTATCCCGTCCCTCTGCCTCGTTTGCCTACGATCAGCTGGGCTATCTGCTGGCTCACTCCTGAATTCACCCCCTCTCATCCTTGCAGATCCTATCCTTCCTAATGTTGCTACCGTTGGTGCGTTTGCCAACTGCCTCACCTTCCCCCCCTCCTTCTTATCCCTTTGAACCATCTGCTGTACCTGCCTTCCATTATCTATCCCCCTGGGTCCTATTTCTTCCAATCTTTCTACATGCCTGGGTGTGCGCACGCACAGCCGCATCCTGTCCTTCTGCCTCATCTGCCTAAGCTCAGCTGAGCCACCTGCTGCCTTGCCCTCAGTTCCACCCTCTCCCTTCCTTACCGATCTTATCCTTCCTGGTGTCATTGCTCTTGATGCGCCTTCCACCCCTACCCCCATATGCGTTTTGGGTCGTACGGCTAGGTCCGGCATCCTCGATGCCTTCTCATTCCCGCCCCCTTCCTGTTGGTATTGGTCCACCCGTTTGTCTAACTTTCCACCATCTGTCCCTGCTGGCCCTATTTCTTCTAGTTTCCCTTTACGCAAGGGTGTGCACCCGCACAGCCGCGTCCTATTCCTCCACCTCGTCTGCCTTTGGTCAGCCGGGCTGCCTGCTGACTCACCCCCGGATTCACTCCCTCTCATCCTTACCAACCCTATCCTTCCTAACGCCCCTGCCATTGGTGTATCTCCCAACCGCCCCCCCCATGGCCGTTCCGGGCCGCACGTCCGGATCTGGCACCATCGGTGATTCTCCATCGTCGCCCTCCCCCTTTTTGTCCCGCAAACCCATTTGTTCAGCTGGATCATCTCTCCTCTCCTCCTTTTTGCGGACCATGTTGTTTATCTCCGATCGTCGTTCTTCCTCCTCCTTGGTTCCAGCGGCTCGTCGTGGGTCCAATTCCCTTTCCATACGATGATTGCCTTCTTTAATTCTGCCCCTTGCGAACGCCGTCCGCATCCTAGCTTGTTCCTCATATGCTTTTAATGTCTGGTATGCCGGGGGCAATTCTACGTGTCGATTAATCGAGCCCGCATCTGAGAACCAGGCCTCCTTCAGTAGGCGCCCTCCTTTGGAGGTATCCTGGGCGATGGCTTTTGCCCCCATGAAGTCAAATGAGTGTCCATTATTCACCATATGTGTCCATATGTGTCCACTGCATGCTAGGCAGTGTATTAACCTCCAGGCTACCAGCTCTCCTCCCCTCCTTTGTCAGCCGAACCAAGGGAACATACATAGAAAGTTTTTCCGGACAAACCGGTCTGGTTGATGCACCTTGGTATTTTAACTGCCATACTGCAGTCATATTTCATGATCACTTTTGCCTTGCCGCCCCCCAAACTAGGGGCATTAAACAGGCTCAAGTCGCTACTGTGATACATTACAAATTCAAATTTCTTTTTTGTTGACTTTTGTTGATACTGATCATGAAATATGTGATCGTGAAATATGACTGCAGTATGGCAGTTAAAATACCAAGGTGCATCAACCAGACCGGTTTGTCCGGAAAAACTTTCTATGTATATTCCCTTGGTTCAGCTGACAAAGGAGGGGAGGAGAGCTGGTAGCCTGGAGGTTAATACACTGCCTAGCATGCAGGCTGCCTAGGTTCAAATCCCATAGAGGGTGTGGCTTGCTGAGGAGGGCAGAATGAGCCCGAAATAGCTATCCAAGTCTCCCATTTAATTCTTTAACTCTTTCTCAACAAAAAAGAAATTTGAATTTGTAATGTATCGCAGTAGCGACTTGAGCCTGTTTAATGCCCCTAGTTTGGGGGGCGGCAAGGCAAAAGTGATCATGAAATATGACTGCAGTATGGCAGTTAAAATATCTATCTATCTATCTATCTATCTATCTATCTATCTATCTATCTATCTATCTATCTATCTATCTATCTATCTATCTATCTATCTATCTATCTATCTATCTATCTATTATTAATTTTCTATTTTTACTATCATTTGTTAGATTTTTCTAATAGTGTCAATAATATCAGTTTAGAATATCTTTTCTAACCAAAACATATCTTAATTGCATTTGCACTCAATATCCATTTATTCACTCCATATCCTATTTTCGCTTTTTTCAATTTAAATTTTCCATCCATGTTCAAAATATCCCAATCATTTATAATTTTAAAACAAGTTATATTTGGGTAACCAAAAGCTTCCCTTATTCAAAGTTCATAGCATATTCTTATTTCCCTTTTCATATCAAGATATGATATTTGATTCCAAATCCTATCTATCTAGTTATAATAATACTTCTATTTCTAAGCAATCTATTCTTAACCATATTCAAACATCTAATTAGTAATATAACATCCCCTCTAATAGGTCAATGCTTCTGTTTCCTTCAGTCTTACTCTAGCTTTCTTCCTTTGCCAACTAACTTTCCAAGTCAGTGCATTTGGATCATCAAATAATTCTTCCTCTATTTTGTGTATGTTATTTGAAACAAGAGAAACAATTTAGTTAAAGTATTTTTGGAAGAACTAGCCCGTTGATATTCATTAAACAGCCTCCCTCCTTCTCCAGTTCCCCACAGTTCTGTTAAGGGCTCTATCTTCCATTCCATCAGCTCTCCTTCCTTATCCTCCAGTATGTTCTGAAATCTTGGTTTGTAGAATGTCTTTTCCATTTCCAATATTATCGTTGTGTCTTCTAAGTCTTCATTTGTCTGAGTTTGGTCATTAGTTTCTTCCTTTAGATCCTTAATTTTTGTGTCAGCATGCTCTAGTTTTCCTTCTATTTTCTGGGTTGCTATTTCATTCTCTGTAGTTATTTTCTGAGTTTGTAGATTTAAATTAGCAAATTGTTCTTTTATCTCCTTTGTGTTATTTTTAATCTCATCACGAGCTAAAGCAATTGTTTCTTGTATTAATTTCAACATGGAGAGAATTTCTTTCTGTGGTTCATCAGTATTTTCTTGGTAGTATGTCAAACTGAGGCTTCTGGAGACAGATGTTAAGGATGGTTTTTTACCATTTAGAGCTAAGTATGGAACATCCATTTTATTTTTTTGTAAGTGGCCTTTATAAATTAACCAACCAACTAGCCGTTCTTAAACCTCCCCTAAGCAAATATAAGTAAAATTCAATTTTTTCTGTCCAATGAGAAATATATCCTTTCTGTCCAGGGAGAAGAAAGAACCATTAAATGTTGTTTATCAATCAAGATTTATAATCCAAAATGTTCCAACATATCAGGCAATAGTGTGTTTCTTCTACAGGAAAATAGTTCCACAATACAGTTCTGAAAGTCAGTATTTGTGTTCATAGTTCAGACAGGCCAATTTTAGAGTAGTATTATCATCTCTGCCACACAGATAAGCAGCCCCCAAGTCTGTTCCTTTTTCTCAGCTGCAATTCTCAAAAATAAAAGCTTCCAAGGCCAGCCAAAGTCTTATCTAATTCTGGGGTTCAAGCCAGGTTTCTCTTAGGCATAATAAGTTGTAGTGCCGTAATTCACCACTAGATGTCATTAACGCTGTTTTTCAGTTTTTAAATCCAAAACCTACATTGTAAACTTTTCAAGTCTTTTTTTTTTTTAAAGGTCTTAAAAGCACTTTTAGTCCCCAAATTTCCAAGCCATATATATATATTAATTCCAAATTAGTCTTGTAGGTTTCTCCATTTTCCCCAAGTAATTAATTCTCCGCTTTTCTTTTCCTGAGGAAATGGGGCAGAAATTCCCTTTCCCTCCTCATCGGGGGGAGTGCTTTGGGCAGATTTTCAGGAAGAAGTCTTAAAGTCATAAAGAGAGGCTCAGGTCTCACCCAGTTTCATCCACGTTGCTGTAAACTTGCTTGTTAGTGCTTGTTGTCTTCCGTTGACAGCAGCTTCTGACAGGCTACGTGAATGTAGCCAGTCTTTCCCCCACCGGTTTGGAGGGCTTCCTCAGATCAAATGGAGGGGTGCTACCCCCCCATGATCAATGAGGGCCCCCTCCTTGCTTGTCGCCTCTACGGGGTAACTTTCGACCCTTTCCAGGGTCCCCCAGCGGGGCAAAATCAAAAGTGAAAGACGGAGCCCCGTCTTCCTGCGACCGCTTTGCTGCGATGTTAAAACCAGAAGCCCCTCTAGCTAGATTTCTATCAATGAATTTCCTGAGCACATCCAATTCCTTGGGCGTCATATAGTTTCAACTTGGGACATTTAGCTCCGAGCAGAATTTCGATGGTGTAATCTGTGGGGCAGTGAGGAGGGAGTTGATCGGATTCCTGCTCACTGAACACTTCCTTTAGGTGCCAGTATTCTTTCAGAATGGGGGGTTCCTCCCCATCTCTCACTGGGCATGATAATTCGCCAGTCTCTTCCCCTCTGCTACTGTGTGTGTGTGGGGGGTGTACTTGCAAAGTCCTACTTCCACAGCTGTCTTCTGGCCTGGGAATGACTAGAGGAATCTTGGGCATTTCCCTGCCCAATCCACTGCTCGATTCCATTTCTCTAGCCACACGAAGCCCCAAATCATAGCCCTATCCATATTTGGTGCCACAATGAAACTTATGGTTTCCACATGGGCTCCGGTTTTCATCTGCATGGGTTCTGTTACAAATCTAGTGAGGGGGCCCTCCCACCAAGGAGCCGTCTAACTGTGTGAATGCCACCAGCACTTTTAGTCTACGGAGTTGCATTCCAAGCCCCTCTGCTATGGCAGACTTTATAAGATAATGGATACACCCAGAGTCTAGGAAGGCTGCTAATTCTGCTTTCCACCCCAAAGAGGCTACTCTTAGTTGCACCCTCACCGCCATCAGTTTCGAGTGGATCACCAGTGAGTGGTAAGTGAATGGATCATCCACTCACCAGTGGATCATCGTCTCCGGCTGGTTTCTGGCTCCTCACCGAGATCGCCTCCTCCTCGCTGGAAGGAAGGGAGAACCCTTTGACTTCATTCCCTTCTCAGGCAGCAGTCTTGGGTTTAGCAGTATCTTTTCTTCATTTCAGTGGGGTGCACTGGTCACTGGCACCAGTTGTGGGCTTGAGCAATCGGCTGCCTGATGACCTTCTCTGCTGCACCAGAAGCAGACACCTAGGCGTTGCTTGGGATTGGCTTTTCCCTTGCTCACTTGGGGGGGGGGCTTCCTGTCTGGCACTCTAACTGCTTGCGGTCCTCTCTGGTCTCGTGAATAATGGCGAGGTTGATCTCCGCCTCACCACCTAGGTAGACATACCATTCCCACAGGGTTTTGGGCTCCCCCCCTGGGACAGGCATGTGACTAGGACTTCCGGGTTTAGGCCCTGCTGGAAATATTCCAGGAGCATGTCCTATGACCAGTCCGGGAGCCTGCTAGCCAACCCCCAAAATTCTTGGATATAGGCCATGATCGATCATCTGCCTTGCCGGATGGTCTTGATCCTCCTTTTCACCAGAATCTGCCAGAGGGTCCTTGAACTGTTGTCTCAGGGCGATCATGAAGTAGTCAAAATCATGCAGCTCTTCAGTGTCAGCATTGTGGAGCAAAACCACCCAGTTGGCTGCCTCCCCCTCTAGACTCGAGCTACGGTGATGCAGCTCACCCTGGCTTTGTTGTCTAGGAAGTTCGGCCCATGGTGTGCCATGAAATCCCACACTTGGTTAAGGAAGTACCCCAACTGCTCTGCCTCTCTGTTGAATTTTACTTTCAGATCTGGGATCCAATGATAGTCTTGCCCCGCTGGTCCCATGGGGATCAAGGGTGCTGGGGTGGCAGATGGGGCTGCTGGTGCTGGTCCAGGTGTGGGTGCAGGTTGCTCTAGGGGAAAATGGGACAAAAGCTCCCAAAACATTTCTTCGAGGAATTCGAGCCTCCTGTCAATGGTCGTGTTGTGAGCCTCTTTCTGGGCTTGCCACAGATCGTGCTGTTCCCCTGGGTGGGGCGGTTTGGTTCCAAATCCTCTGGTGATGGTCACCCTTGTCAGTGACTTCGTGGCTTCCCAATGCTAAGAAACCATCGAGGCCGATCCCTTGCCATTAAAGACTCTGTCTCCTGGGGGACCGGGGCAGCAGTGTTGGTTTCCACATGGTTGTCTTAGAGCAGGCGCCAGGTTAATCTGTGGATCGCCGGGTTCTCCTCTGGGTCAGTGGGGTCTCTGGATCCTCTCCCAGCTCGGGGCTTTCGCAGCTGCCCTCCGGCCCTGCTGGGAATTCCTCCCTGCCTTCTAGCTCTGCTTGGTCTCCACCGGAGCCAGCCATGGTTCAAATGGTTGCAAAATCCCCATGGCAGGTTAATGCTCTGGGTGGATTAGAATGCAGTTCTGGCTAACTGTCAGATTGGGCACATCCTAAACCTCTAAATAGAAATGATTTTTGGTTCCATTTGTTGAGAAAGGTATAGTTTTATTAGAGGTCAAGTGTATTGCAGTATTGCATAGCCAGAACTGAGAATTGTGTGCCCACATCCCTAAGTTCTACTACCCCCCCCCAACTGTCCCTCACTGCCCACCCCAGTGTAACCAATCAAGTCCATGCAAGATGTTTTCATAATGGTCAGTCCACGCTCAGCTTGGTATGCGGCTCCCTCTTCCAGCTGGGCACGACTCAGTTAACAATCGCCTTGCTCAGCAATGGAAAATTTGGTGCCAATTGTCGTAAATCAAGGACTACCTGCAATCAAGTTAAGCATGATGTATAAATACAAGGTGAGTCTGAATGGGAGGAATTAACTCTGTAAATCATGGTCAAATAATGACTTACTGTGTTGTGAAAACACAATTTACTCTCAGTAACATGAACTGTGAATATGACTGCCACCATCTTTACTTGCTCACCAGTTGTATCCTTCTACAGTTTATCATCTCAGTTTTCCCCAAGTTGATACCTTTTAGATGGCTACTGTATGTTCACACAAATCACTAAACTGGGATTTCTCAAATTGAAACAGAGAAGGGGTCAGTGTTTTTAAAAAAGCATATCATCCATGTGCAGAAAAATCAGGATCCTAAGCATAATCAAAGCATACATGTCATGGCTGCAAATCGGCTTGCTCAGCAACTTCCACTCACAGCCAGACATCTAGCAACGGTGGGAGGGATGTGGGAAGGTAATGGCGGGTGGGGTGTGTGTTAAAGGAATGCCAAGAATGCTGGCTCAAAGCCTGGGACAATGCCAGCCTCCCAAGGTCGTTTGCTGGGGATGTCTGCCAGAAGGAAGAGCTTGTTCCCCAAACAAAAAGGAATGCAAGTGATTGGACAATGAATAACAACTATGGGCAGGCCAAGGAAGAAAGGGAAAGTTAATTATGCTTTTTGTGCATGAAAATATCAGAGCTGGCTTCGCTTTTCTTCTGTAACCATTTAAGCTCTAGTAAAGTGTACTCTTGGTTAAACAATGGCCCAGGAGTCTTTCTTTGCTAGCTAAATGAATGGGACAGTGCACAATACAGTGGGTTTATACAGTCACAGCAGAAAGCAAAGCCCACATAAATTTTGAGAGATGTCTAAACTCATTTTGTGATGAGTAGATGGCTTTCCACTGGCTGGTGACTTCTGGCATGGTGTATACATTGTAGTCCTTGGAGTGTCTATAGAAGTTTATGTACTACACTTGAGGTTCAGTATTTTCTACATTCTTTCAATTTCTAGACTTTTTTTTTGAATTTTTATTGATTTTCCAGTTTTACATTTAAATATTTGAAAAGCAACGTGGCAGCTGGGTTGGTTCATAATTCAATAACATACAAATTTCTTTAGTACAGATCACAAACTAATACATTAATTATTTCCTCTCTTTTTCCCTTGGCATTTACTGTCTCACATTTAAATTAATACAATTCTTATTGTATCAATTTAATACAAATAACTTTTTACATTTATCAATAATTTTTAGTTTATACATATCTTAGTCATTTTAACATTCAATCTTTTTAGACAATCAATGTCCTAGTAAGTTTTTCCCAATTTTTAACTTCCCATTAATATTTAAATTTAACTTTTAATATTTATAGTTTCCAAGTTTTAAATAACCCCAATTCCCGTTATCACAATTCATCCCAAGATCTTACATCAGCTGGTTAATAATACAATATAATATTCTTATTTTCTAATAATTTCCAAATATTTAAATTTAATAACCAAAATTTCTCTTATTTCAACATTTAATACTTCCTCTTTTTTCTCTCAATATCTACTATCTCATATTTAAGCTAGTAATTTTTATTATTACCACTAAATAAAAAAACATATTTGTTACATTCATCAATAAGTTTTTAGTTTATATATATTTTAATTGCCTATATTCAATATTCAAATTTAACTAATGTTTATATTTCCAAGTCTTAAATGACCAAAGTATCCTTTAACTCAACTCATAACAATTTCTAATATTCAAAGTACACATCTATTTGAGAACATTCTGTTTTAATTCTCACTAGTAAGTCAAAACCCCAATTTTCTTCAGTCTTATTCTAGCTTTCTTTCTTTGCCAAATTGTCTTCCATGTCCGTGCTTTTGAGTCATCAAATAAATCTCCCTGTGTTATTATGTATGTTGTTTGATGTAGAAAAAACCATCCGATCGCCATTTTTTTGAGAGAACTAACAAATTGTCTCTCTATTTTTCCATCTTGATGTAGTTGTCTTAAACTGTTTATCTTCTCTTCAGTCTGTTGTTCTTTTTTTTTTTTCAATAACAAGTTTTATTAAATTTTTTTTGTTTTACAGCCAAGTGCTTAAGACACATCGTGGAGATAGGGCACTCCATAGAACAAAGCAAAAGATACAATCATACATATACAATTTAAACTACTTCTTTAAAGGTTCCCTCTCTATTTTATCAATCAAAAAAAGAAAAAAGAAAAAACAACAACACAATAACAAAAAACAAAAACTGTCAATCATATTTTCACCCATTTTCAGGCTTAACTAACTTTCAATTAACCTATTTCAATTTGATCTTACATAAACATATAGTATATAATTCGAGCATTCCTACAATATAAATTGTTTAAATTCTATCTCTTATTATTCTGTTCCACATACATATTTTGTAAATGAACATAACTTTATGTATTTTAAAACCATTACATTTTAGCCTAAAATAATAAAACAATAATTATTTCTATCATAGACATATAATATAACTATTATATTTTAATGTTTCTCAACTATATTCTATTTCATATATTCTATCAAATATTTTTATAAATCCATCCAAATCCCTAAAAATTCCTCAATTATTTCAATTTAGTCCACTTAATACATTGCTAATTAACATTCAATTCTTATGAGTAAAAATATCAGTAATATTTCACCAATCTCAATCTAACTCCTTTAGTTTTAGATTTTCCAATTTTCCCTATTGCCATTCCAAACCATAATCAAATCCATAATTTAGATCTAATGTTGACTCAGACCAAAATAACCTTAAAAATCTCAAAATATTAGCTCAATCAAAGTCTCTAAGAACCCTTTTTACCCATCAGATAAAATTTTAACTCTCATTTTTAAATCTAATTCTAGCTTTCTTTTTGTGCCAGGCAGGTTTCCACAGTAGGGCCTCTAGTTCCTCCCATCTTAGTGTTTGGCTATAAGCATTTTCCCACCATTGAGTCCAATCATAGTCTTCTTCTCTTTTGTCCAGTGTTGTCTGCACTATCATATTGTCAGCGTTTTTAGTGCCTCGTATTTGGAAGTCCATTCCTGTTGCTTTTACAATTGTAAATGTTTTAGTTGAATTCTGCCTTTGCTCATTAGAAATCTCCATCATTTGCATGTGGGATGTATCCTCTTCCTCATCAGTAAGTTGTGAATATATTTCATCCATCTCGTTAAGTTGTAGATCTGATTGTGTGTCATAGTCATTCAAGATTTGAGCTTCAGTTTTTAATTCTGAAACCTCCTTTTTCCTAAGCGTTCTAATATGTTCTTTAAATTCCACTCTCATTTCCAAAAAAATTTCTAATATAAGTCCATAATTAATCTGTGAATAGGATTCCATCCTCTCTTTTTTTTTTTTAATGAAAGTTCAGCTTAAAAGATAGATTGCAGCATTGTAAAATATAGAGTCCAAACCGAAATAGGGAAAAGCAAATAGTCAAGTCCAGCACAGAAATAAAAAAAACAGCAAGAGTCCCAATCAGTAGCAGTCAATTATTATATTATAATCCTAGAATGGAAAAGAAAAATCCATTTTTTGGAAATATATTCAATATTGTAAAGTCAAACGTGGTACAAGTAGAAAATTGAGCAAGTTCCAAAGGAAATATACCAGTCTGGGCGTCAGGCCAAGATCAGGGAGTGAGAGTTCAGCTGGAGATAGTTACTTTGTATCAAAGTTTCTGGGCTTCACGCCAAGTTCCAGGCTAGATTGTAGCCAAAACAATCCACATGAGTCCACCCAGAGAACAGAAAGTTTTTTGTTTTGAAGTAGGCAATACTGTTCAGGAGGGGGGGGAGGGAAAAAAGCACTCCACCCCCCTCCCTAAAGGTTTTCACCTAAACTAAAGATAGACAAGCCAAAAAAAGGAGTCACAGTAAGGATTTTTTTTCAGGATACCCGAATTAAGCGCTCGTATGAACACACAAAAAAAGAAAAAATAATTATTTTTCCAAAGCCCGTTTTCCCCAGTATCCGAACGCTGCCTTCTCAAACTAGGGAAATAGTTCTTAAAGCTGTTAACAGGGAAGTAGATAGTTTAACAAGAGGGAAGGAAAGGTCTCACCCGGATCTTCCACGGTGGCAGTCTGTTGTTCTTCTTGATCCTCAGGTTTCTTCTGATTTGTCAGTCCCTTTTCTGGGTTTTCCATTGACTGTATTTGTTTTTGTTTTTTGTTTTTTAACAAGTTTTTTAATTTTTCAAATGTTTACATCCAAGTACTTAGGAAGCAGCGTGGTGATAGGGTAGTCAATAGTCCAATAACAAAATCATTCATGTATATCTCAGGTTACATCAATAAAGGTTCCCTCTCTATTTCCCACAAATATTATATCATATTCATATTAATAGATTTCTAGCTAAAGCTCAATCAATACATTTGTGAATAACATTTTGGTTATACATATCCAAGTCCTGTTTTTAGGTTTTATTTAATTCCAATTAGCATATTCCAATTTAGCCTTTTATAACCAATGTTTAAGCTTCGGATAACCTTAATTTCCCTCACTTCATTATAAGATAATTAACGTAACTAAAATGCACATATTATTCCAAAATTTACCTTCTTACTTTATTGACAGATATATTCTGTTTCTCATCCTAGTAACTCCTCATTTAGTAACAAAATATATTTCATTATCACAAATCTATCTCCATATAACAATTAAAGTTATAATCTAAAAGTTAGTTTTAATTCCCATTATAAATATAAATCCTAAATATTAAAGCAATCATTGTCTCTAAGAAGCTGCTTAACCCATTAGGTGGATTTCTAAATCCCATTTTTAAATCTAACTCTGGCTTTCTTTTTGTGCCAGGCAGGTTTCCATGCCAGTGCCTCTAAGACCTTGGATGTGTCTCCCTTCATTCCCACACCTGTTGTTTGAATCAAGGGAGCACATCCAGTTATCAGTCTTTCAAAAGAACTGGCCCCTTTGTAGTTATTAGTTTGTTGCCCTAATAGCTCAAGTCTCCATGTTTGGTTTGAAATGTTTATCATCGGTTCAGTCTGGTCCTCTTCTTCTTCTTGCAGTTTCGTCTGAGTAAAATAAACGGTCATATCCGGTGTTGTAATTGTTGTTTGGTTATCTAAATTGTGTAAGTTCTCAATGTAGCGTGTTTGTTGATCAATTCCTGTTGCTTTTGGAGTTACAGGTACTATAATTAAAGTCAGTGTTTGAATATCAAAGTTCTCAGTAGATTGTACGTGTTGTTGTGTAAAATCCTCTTTGATGTTAAATTGTTCCTCTTCTGTTATTTTTTGGCTTGTAGGTTGATCGGTTTGAGTCTGGGGTTCAATTTGTAGTTTTGTGAAAATGTCCTTGGCTTTCACTCCTGAGTTCATTAGCTCAGTAGCTTCAAGGATTTTTTCAAGGATAAGTTTATAATTAAGTTGTGGATAGGGTTCTTCCATTTCCATGGTGATTAGAGATGGTCCTTTAGTGGAGGCTATGTTTAGTGAGAATCAGCCATTGTCCACCTCCACACTTTGTAAAAATAATTGTCACCACCCAGCTGTTTCCACTTATCTTTTTTGATACTATGAAGGGCAAATCAAGGGAGTCAACAGGCACAATTGAAAAAGAAATTCAGTTGCTATGCCAGGTTTTGCCACAAGATGTCCTCAGCAGACCACAAAATCTTTTCCCAGATGCCAAATAGCCTTTTATTCAGTTAAAAAACAGAAAAAACAAACTTTTTCCAAAGTTAATAGTTAAAGAAGATGTTAAGTCTCTATAGTAGAAAGTTTTGGGACCCCAAGGTATCCGCAGAGCAAAAATCCAGTTATTTAGTTGTTGAGGTTAGTTGTTCTTTTCTTTTCTTTTGTTTCCAAAATTTAAATTCCCAAGTATGCAAACGCCGCTGTATTGCGAGCGGGGAAGAAAGTTTCAAAGAGCTTTCACAGGAAGGTAGGGAAAGAGAAAGGTAAAGAAGGGTCTTACCCAAATCCTCCACAGTGCTTCATTGTGCTTAGTTGTTATTTTGGCTTTCGGCTGGTGCGACTTGATGATCGGCCATGTTGATGGCCGATCTTTTCTTCGTCGGTCCTGAGGAGCTGCCTCGGATC
This sequence comes from Azemiops feae, assembly GCA_023970755.1. Classification (NCBI taxonomy): domain Eukaryota; kingdom Metazoa; phylum Chordata; class Lepidosauria; order Squamata; family Viperidae; genus Azemiops; species Azemiops feae. Next base: position 79,442 of record JALGBA010003867.1, on the reverse strand, counting down.
AAACGGAAGGGCTGCTGCCCTTCTGAGATCTGGCGAGGGTCCTCCCCAACGGTGGTCGCCCCTCCAGGGCGACTTTCGACCCTTTCCAGGGTCTTCCGACGAAGGGAAACCGAACGGCAGAGGGCTCTCCCCGCACGTCCAAAGGCATTGCGATCCGGAACCGGAAGCCTCCATTGACTGTATTTGTTGATCAGTTGAATCCTCTGTCATAGTATTTAATTGGTCCACTTTTTCCGTTATATTCTGTGTAGTTGATTTTTCAGTTGTAATCAAATTTTGAGTTCGTGTATCTGGGCTGACATCCCATTCTTTTCTGCAACCTCTTATTTCATCAGTAGCTGTAAGAATAGTTTGGTAAATTGCTTTCAGCATAGAGAGAATTTGTTCCTGATCTTCCTCCATATTCTCTTAGTAATATATTAGATTAAAAGCTTTGGAATCAGAGAGTGTAAAAAAAAATTTTTCAGTGAGTATGGAACACAGCTGGGCTTCACAGCTGATAAGTGTCTCAAGGTTATAAGTCTTATCAATTGTCTAGGCCAGGGTCTCAAGGTTATAAGTCTTATCAATTGTCTAGGCCAGGGGTAGGCAACCTCAGCTCTTTTATGACTCATGGACTTCAACTCCCAGAATTCCTGAGTCAGCTATGCTGACTCAGCTATGAGTCAGCTATGAGTCATAAAAGAGCCAAGGTTGCCTACCCCTGGTCTAGGCTGTCAGCCAAGCCTCTTTTAAACAATAACAGATTGTAATATCAGGTTTAGCCACAAGATGTCGCCCCTATATTTAAAATTTTCCTTTAGGTCCAAAGTTTTTATAATCTTTTCAGTTTTACTTCTTTTTTATAAGTAAAAACCCAGATCTTCAGTAACAGTAGAAAATCTTTTAGTCCACAAACCTTAAGAAGTAAAATTCCAATTAGGATCAAGTTATTCTTGCAACGTTTTTAAACTCCCCTGGATAGTCAGTCGCCGCTGTTTTTAGAGGGAGGGGTAAAATCTCCCTTCCCTCTCTAGACTTTTAAATAGGAAGTCTGGTAAGGGTGAAGTGTGAAGTAGTAGAGCACATCTAAAAAGCACAAGGTTGGGGTAAACTGTTCTACTTACTGTACATATTCACTTTCTGATTTTGAGCAAGAGTGGTTAATACAGTCCATTCAGGAGCGAGTAAAAAATGTTTACTTTTTTCCTGCTGAGTCACTCTGTCTCACTTGTGAGTTCACACACTGCACTGATTTTGCTAACTATAGGATAAACCACAACTGCTTGGTTTCATACATGGACAAAGACAAACTATGATAAATAATCAACAATAACTGAGTTAACACAGTACATTAAAACACAAGCATGCTAAATATCTTATGGCTTAGTCTGATGCATGAAGCCAGTGGCTGTATTCACACAACACACTGTCTACTTTGCTTAACTATTGTTTACTGAATACAATTGACAACGTTCACACAACATGCTAAGCCATAAAGGAGGGCTTACAAACCACAGTGGCGAGATTGATACTGTTTGGGCTGAGTGGATTATGAGAATCCAGCTACTGTCTAATGGGGGGTTAGGGTTAGGGTTAGGTCCACTAACAAAGTTGCTTCTTCCTTGGACAAGGAGCTGCTAATAGTAAGTGGAGGCTTTATCCAAGTGGGTCCCAGCTCTACTACAATGACACTTGGGCATTAATGCAGAATCCTGGAGTTGAGAGGGCCTTTAATCCCAAAGGTGTTTTTCCAAAAGGCAACTGGACTTTCTTGACAAGCACCTTTGGGACAACCATAACCTGGATGGTTGAGAATCTCCATAGACCAAGGGTCTTTAATGAAAATAAAAGCACCCCAACAGAGGCTGCCAAACGTCTGCTTGACACAAATCCAACGAATGTGTGATGACTCCCCTGGACACTTTCCCAGATGCCTCTCCAGATGCTAGTTCAAAGAAGGATGAGCTGGCAGCTGAGGGCTATGAGCCAAGCACAGGGGAGCAACCAGATGAGTAGCTGGCTGAGCTAGAAACAGGAGAGGCTCAGCTGCAGCTGGGAAGCCCAGAGGCCTCGAGTGGAGAGGGCACACAGCTGCAGCTGGTCAGGGGAGATGAAGAACTACCTCCTCCTCCAGATCCGAGAGCACATAGGGCTGAGGAGGCAGGGACAAAGAAAGTCAGCCAGGCTACTTGCGAGGAGGTAGCCTCGCCCCTCTTGATGAGCTGCACCAGGAAGCAGTTATTTAGGTCAGCAAGGGGAGTGAAATGATGCTGAGAATAATGTGTTTGTTTCCTTGCTGTGTGTTCTTGCCTTGAACTTCAGATTGTTTCTTTAGCTGTGGCCTTGCCCTGTGGCCTTGCCTTTGCCCTGTGGATTTGCCTTTGCCTGTGGACTTGCCTTGTCTTGTGGATTTGCCTTTGCCTTGCCTTTGCCTGTGGACTTGCCTTTTCTTATAGACTTGCTTTTGCCTAGTAGATTGGACTCGCTGTTGCCTTGAGGACTAGTGTTGGCTTCATTTGAGTAGCCTGTGGAACTCATTGGGGTTGAGCTGGTGCTGGTACAGGGAATTGCTGTGGAATACCAATTCAGGCTTGGAAGCCTTAATAAAGACTCTGTACCCCTGTGGTGTGTGTGTGTGTGTGAGAGAGAGAGAGAGAGCGAGAGCGAGCAGAACAGCACAGTTTGTTCCCAGCCACATTTTCCCCAGGAGGAGTGCCCTTTTTATTGGACATTATGGAGCAACTACTAGCCGACAACGCCCAGCTGGCCCAGCTGGCCCAGCAAGTAACTCTCTGTGATGACCCAGGGCACAGAACAGAGGCAATGCAGTCAGCTGGCAATTCAAACCGCCCTTTAATTGTTTCAAATTTTCCCCAAATGCTCCGTTTCTGGCAAGCCTCCAAACACAGGAAGACACACACACACCTTCAGCCGCCTCTGGCTGCAAGCAGTTTCACATACAGTCTGATTAGGAGAGGATTTTACTCAAGGCCATGGAGATAACAAGGAAATAACACATACAGCATAAATCTAACGAGTCTGTGTGAATACACGCCTGCACAGTTTCAAAAGGGAAGTCAAAATACAGTCCGAGATCTTTATCCAAGCAACGTTGTCAGCCAGTCCAATGGTCAGAGTTTCAGGGTTTCCAAGCAGAAGTCACAGAACAAGAGATCAGCAACAACACACACAAAACTCCAAGGAATCAGCATTTGTTCCCGACAAATGCCTCTCCCCACAGCGTCTCCTTAAATCTCAGTCTCCAGGTGTGCCTTGTGGAGAGGGGCGGGATGCTCTCCTCCCGAGTAGTTGAGCCTGCCTGCGTTGTTCCCTCCTTCTCTCCACTCTCCGTGCTCTAGGATCAGGAGGGGGTGGGCCTTGCTCATTGCCTGAGCTCTATTGACAGGACCAGTAGCTCAGTGGACTGGGCTCCTCACGCAGCCCAGTCCATTGTTGGACTATGCGAGGTTTTGCATCCAACTGAAGGCCATGTTTGAAGACCCCATTAAGGTGCAAACAACAAATCGGCGGCTGTGGGAGTTGAAGCAGGGGCACTGTCCGGTAGCTGAATATATCAATGACTTTCATCTTATAAGTCAGGATTTGAGATGGAACGAGGAGGCCCTAATGGACCAATTCCAGGAGGGCCTGTCCTCTGAGATTCTGAATGAGTTGGCCCAGACGGTCGCCCTTCCCAGTGCCATCATCGCCGCCTGCCACCCGATTGGCTGGCGACTTCTTATCCTGTGGAGCAAAACACCTGGGATAAAGGGTGCCTGGGCGAATGGGCCGGGCCGAAGGGCAAGGGGTGGAGGGCCAGGGCCCATTGGCCAGGGAGAATGGCCGGGGGAGGGCCAGCGGAGGAGGAAAGCTGGCTGTGAATGGGTTGAGGTGGGTGGCTGGAGGTGAAGTGGGCTCAGCCAATGGTGGGAGCCTAAAGGTCCCATTCCAGTCCCAGCTGAGAGCCTGGCAGCCCAGCCTGGCAGCTGAGAGGAGGCGGTGAGTTTCTTTTTTCAAGTTTTTAATCTTTTTTCAACTTTTAATTTTTTTAATTTTAAATTCCATTTTCAAATCTTTTTCAATTTTAATTTTTTTTCATTTTTTTAAATAAACTTCCTTTTTCAATTTTTTTCAATTTTTCAATTTCTTTTTTCAACTAAACATTTAAAAAACAGTTTACTTATTTTAATTCTTTAGAATTAAATTCTTAATGATCTAAGACAGGGGTTCCCAACCAGGGGTGCTTGCACCCACTGGGGGTGCGAGACGATATTCCAGGTGCGAGACGATATTCCACTTAAACACATACAGTAAATGCAAGAATGAAACTTTTCCTGTAAATGAACTTAAAACATTCCCTCCTGACAACTTTGGGCTGTTCTTAAAAGAAAGAAGGAAAAAGGGAACTCGGTTCTCTTCACCCTGTTTTGCTGGCCAGGCAAACTAGGGAGAAGGTATTTTTTATTGGTGGCTTATTTTAACATTTTTTCTAGCAGAATTTAAAACTCTTGTCTCTTTGGATTAAGAGACATTTAACAGTTACATTTAGCTAACAAAGACTTTGACACACATACACACAAAGACAAGGGAAAGAGAACAACAAAGGGAAACAGAACTCTTAGATTTTCATATCCTGGTCATTCCCACCATAAATCTCAAATTAGGGAAGGCAAAAACATATCATGTGGTTGCATAGAAGAGAGAAAGAAAAAAAAAATGGTATATATATATTTCCTTTTTCTTTTAAGTACCTTTATTTAGCCCAAATTGGTTTTTCTGCTTCATCTCTGAGCAGAGTCCACTTCTCACACAATCGGCGCACGCATCTTAATTTCATGCCTGGCTGGATGGGCAACTCCCTCCGCCCCCATCCGTCTCCCTAGGGGAGATCTTGGTGGGATCCTAGATCCTGAGCTTCCCATACTCTTTCCCACCGTCCGTGACGAGACTCCAAGGCTTTCTCCTGGGTCTCTTGCAATCTGCGGTACTACACTGCCCCCAACAGGTGGAGGTACCTTCTAATCTGCAGTCCGCCACCTTACAGTTTTCAGGCAAATGGCCTGCGATGACTCTGTCTGCCGAAATTTATCAGAGTATGGGCACCTCTTTTCCAGAATAGGGCTCTGCTCAGATTCTTAGCTAGTTGGCCAGGAGTGAAAACCTCTCTTCCCTTCACATTCACTTTCCACGCACTTTCTCTTCTCTTTCTCAAAAGGTCCTGCACTCTGGCCAAACCCCCTTGCTTTCCAGAGTCCATCGGTCACAGTCTGGTGAGACTAGCAATGGATCTGTTTGCAGCTAGGCAAGGCGCAGAGATTCCTCCTACACATGTATACACACACACACACACACACACACACAGCCTCTTTTGCCACCTGGGCCTCTGAAGGTCTATAAAAAAAATAGTGGTACTCACCTCATTTCCAAGCAGCCATTGAGCTCAAACTCAAAACTCCCTTTACTACCCTTGCTCCAAATGGGCAGGGTCTGACACAAGGGGTCTGCTGCCGGCAAGATGGAGGCTTACCCAGGCCCAGTCCATTGGTCAGGTTAGCTTGGAGTCCCATCTGGCGTGCCAATTGTTAGAAGGAAAAATCAGGTCCTGTTCCAAGCCGGGAGGACACTGTAGAAATGAGCTGAAGGCAGGCATTTTGGAAAGGAGGTCACTTTATTTAGTTGCCAGAAACTTCAGTGACAGCAGCATGTTTCTGGGGTGGCTGACAAAATAGAGTTGAGAGTGGGTGGGTTTTTATACCTTCTTGGGCTTTGTATTTGAGGTGCCTGTTCCTGTCTTGAGTACTTTGACCTGAGCTTGAGTGTGCCCTTTTGGTATTCTAATGGTGGTGGGTTAATCCTATTATGTCCTAAAGGTCATGCCCTGCCCTTGGAGTCTTTGTTTTTCTAATCCCCTCAGCTCCAGCCTTCCTGAAAGGATTACCAAATCTGCATTTCTAAAAGCTGGCCTCCTGAGTTTCTGCTTGGGGCATGGAGACTGTTTCTACCTATGATTTTTTCTCCATTATTCCTTTGGGGAAATATATTCTAATAAGTAATAGTAATAGTAATAGTAATAGTAATAATAATAATAATAAGTTGGAAAGGACCTTGGAGGTCTTCTAGTCCAACCCCCTGCTCTGGCAGGAAACCCTATACCATTTCGGACAAATGGTTGTCCAGTCTCTTTTTAAAAACTTCCAGTATTGGAGCATTCACAATTTCTGGAGGCAGGTTGTTCCACTGATTAATTGTTCTAACTGTCAGGAAATTTCTCCTTAGTTCTAGGTTGCTTCTCTCTTTGATTAGTTTCCATCCATTACTTCTTGTCCTGCCCTCAGGTGCTTTGGAGAATAGGTTGACTCCCTCTTCTTTGTGGCAACCCCTGAGATATTGGAACACTGCTATCATGTCACCCCTCTTCATTAAACTAGACATACCCAATTTTAGCCTCCAGTCTCCTAATCATCTTTGTTGCTATACTCTGTACTCAGTAGTGGCTCTGCTGCTTGTAATGCAGCTTGGATATACCAAGGACTGTTGTTACATATGCGAATGGGACAGCCGTGCAAGAGAATTGCATTACATTAAAAAGAAATGGCCACTGTGAAAGAATTTGGTTCCAAGACAGAAAAACCTGACACATGATATTGGAACACTGCTATCATGTCACCACTAGTCCGTCTCTTCATTAAACTAGACATACTGTAAGGACCCCCCTCAATTTACATCTTAAGAAGACAGAACTCTTGGAACAAGTTTTCCAACAGGAATCTTTATTAAGAAAAACTGACTGAAGGTGTGCTAGACAGGATCTGGGGAACCCCCCTGATCATTCAATGTTTTAAAGCGTTCCCAAGCAGTCCCACCCCACATTCCTTCCGGTCAATCCAAATTGGCAGATGGCTGGGTGTTAAATCCATCGGATCTCAAACGTTGCAATCTTCCCCCCTTTTTCCTTGCTGCCGGTAATAGGAGGCTTCATAGGGAGTGAGATCAAAGGCTGATGGCCGCATTGTTATTGTTAGTACTCCAGAGAGGGAATCCACAGAGGATGTTTATTCGTAGATGATAAAAGGAATGCCAGCCATAAACCCCCGTGTTTACTCCCCCCCCTTTGTAGTATGACAGAATCCCAAAGAGAGTAAGAATTGGGTTTTCCCAGAGTAGATTAGTTAGAAATAAAATATAATTGGATTCTGACACATACCCAATTCCAGCAACCATTCTTTATATGTTTTAGCCTCCAGTCCCCTAATCATCTTTGTTGCTCTTCTCTGTACACTTTCTAGAGTCTCAACATCTTTTTTACATCGTGTTGACCAAAACTGGATGCAGTATTCCATTCTGCCTTTTTCAATATCCCCCAAAATATTTCCTTCTCTAGGAGGGTGGGTGGGTGCTGACTTTCTACAAAGGTTTGATGAACTTACGAGGGCAATTCGGAAATAAACCTCCATTTGGTTATCAATGACAGACACTTGCAGATACAGAACTTTCATTATACACATTAGAAAACTACAACATTACATTACTTTTTGACATAATCACCATTCAAATTGAGGCACTTGTCATAACGTCTTAGGTGGTTTGAAATTCCTTAGTAGTAGTCGGTCAGCGCCAAATCTGGGCTATGGGGGGATGATCAAAAATATCCCAACAGAACTGCTTCAAAAGTTCTTGGGTGGTGTGCGGGCGAGCAATATTGTGAACCAACACACCAGAAGTCAGCATGCCCCGACGCTTGTTATGGATGGCTCATCTGAGTTTTCATAACGTTTCACAGTAGACGTCTGAATTGATGGTCGAACCACGCTCCATGAACTTCACTAGCAGTACTCCTTTGGCTTTTTCACATTTGGAGGGATTTTCTATGGCACCATTTCCGGTGTGGTGTTGGTTCACGGTAATGCTTGCCCGCACACCGCTAGACACACTCAAGAACTTTTGGAGCAGTTCCGTTGGGATGTTTTTGATCACCCACCCCTCCATAGCCCAGATTTGGCACCAAGCGACTACTACCAAGGAATTTCAAACCTTGTAAGACGTTATGACAAGTGCCTCAATTTGAATGGCGATTATGTCAAAAAGTAATGTAATGTTGTAGTTTTTTTTATATATAGAATTTTATTGATTTTCATTTTTACAAATCATAGGTGCTTAGTAAACAACATGTTACTTAACAATACATATTAAAATTATTCTGTGTCTTCTTTTTCTTTGTTCTTCAATATCGCTCTGTCAGTTTCTACACATTCTGGCATTTTCTTAATCCCTTCTTCTTCAAGTGATGTTTCTTCACTTTTCAAACACTAAACAAATGCAATTCTTTCTGCTATTAATACATATAACATACATACATTAAATATATGGTTCTTCCTCATATTTTTCTAATATTATATCTACTAACAATAGTTCTAGATTACAAGATCTTTTCTATCCAGTTCATATCTCAATTTTATTTGCAATTAAAGACACCTTATTAAGCCAATACTGTTTTCCCAACTCTTATTTCAATTTTGTTTTCCCTTCAGTATTCAAAGTATCTTTATAAATTACAATTTTCTCAACAGTAATTACATTAAGGTGAGTAAAAGCTTCCCTTGTTGAGAGCCATCCTGTTATTTTCATGTTTCCCATCTCATAGAAAAGTACACCATCCTAAGTATAAATCCTATCTTTCTAAGTATGATGATCTTTTAGTATCTAAAGGCTATCTGTTTCTAGCCATATTCAAACACCTGTTTGATAATATAGGGGCCCAACTAATAGATCAAGTCCTCTATTTTCTTTAGTCTAACTCTAGCTTTCTTCCTTTGCCAGATAGGTTTCCAAATCCGTGTATTTAAATCGTCAAAGAGTTTTTCCTCTGTTTTTATGGGTACTCTTTGTAGTGGGGGAGGCCATTTAAACAAGATATTTCTGAGGGGGAGTTCAACCCAATCATATTCATTGAAAAGCTTCAACTTTCCTCCTCCCTCAGCTTCTCTTTTCTTTTCTTGTTTCCCAGTTTCTAATGCTTCTTCTGAAGGCTCTATAATTTGTTCTATATGGTCTTCTTCCTTATCTTCAAGTATATTCTGAAATCTTGAGGGATGGTGTGCCTTTTCCATTTCCAGGATTATCTCTAAGTCTTCAGTATTTTTCTTTGTCTGTGCCAGTCTGTAGTTTCCTTCCTTTATAATATATCCTCTGTCTTTGAATCAGTTTCTTCTAGTCTATCTTCTATTTTCTGGGTTCCTTGTTTGTTCTTTATAGTCATTTTCTGGGGATTCCCTAGTTTTTATTTTAAGTTAAGAACTTGCTCATTTATCTTGTTCAGATTCTCTTTAGTCTCTTCATGGTTTCTTCTTGAGTCTTCTTTATGTGACTCAATTGCCTCTTGAATTGATTGCAATATAAATTGCATTTCCTTCTGAAAGCTATTAGTTGTCTCTGGTGTACCAGATTGGGGGCTTCAAAAGCGGATATTTGGGGTGTTTTTTTTACCACTTTTAGCTAAGTGTGGAACACTCATTTTTGTTCCCTCCCTCTATTTGTATTTCCCAAGTGCTAGTCTTGTTTAACAGGACCAATCTTATAATCAATACAATAATATACAATTTAAATATAGATTTAAGTTTAAAATCATCTCATATAATTCTTATAATCTTTGTGTATAGCCTTTGTAATCCAATAAATTCCAAAATATAGGTCCACCATCAACAAGGGGTATTTTGTCACAACTCTACTGTCCAGGAATCCAAAAATTTCAGTCAACCAGTATTTGTAATCCACAATGTCCAACCACCTTACAGTCAATCCCTTAGTCTCCCCCTGGTAAAAAATAACCAATAGGCAGAAAGTCAAATGTTAAAGTTCAGTCAATGTTTGTAATCCAAGATAAGTCAGCAAATTTCAAAACAGTTATATCTTCCACCAAGTAGAGAATAGCCCAAAATATTTTTCTCCATTGCCAGCTGTTCTCTGTTGAACTAAAAGCTTGACTGGAGATCAAAGAAGCTAGGTATTTATCTGTGTCTGGGCATTATGCCAAGTCCATTCTAGCTACAAGAAGCTTAATGCTGTACCTCTATGCCACCACTAGATGTCCTCAGATGTCCATTTTCCAACACTTAAAGCAAACAATTATTTCCTCTTTAAAGTTTCTTGCATTTCATCCCAATATTCTTTCCAAAGAGAAAATCCTTAAGAGTTTTCTCAATTCTACGGTTTGTCAACGCTCTGTCTTTATAGTACTTCCACTTTGGTATTATATTCTTCTTTGTTTTGGTCCCCAAGAAAGATTCACCTGCCGCTTTTATTTCTCTGGAAGGGTGGGGCAAAAATCCCCTTCCTTCTCACGCTTGGGGATTTCTTGCTTTATGGGAGTTTGTCTTATCCAGGGAGTCAAGTATCGAAGTAGTAGAGAAAGGATTAATATTCTCACCCAGTTCCATGCATGTTGTTTAGAATGCTGGTGCTTTCTTTGTTCGGTTGTCGATGGCTTGGGCTAGCCGCAGAGATGCAACTAGCCTTTCCCCTGCCAGTTTGGAGGGCTTTCCTCGGATCAAACGGATCGACCGTCTTTCCGTGATCTACGAGGGTCCCCTCCTTCTTCATCGCCTCTCCGGGGCAACTTTAGGCCCATTTAGAGCCCCCTGGCAGGGCGAAATCAGCCGTGGGAAGTGGAGCCCCGCTTCTCTTCGGCTGCAACGCCATGACACAAACCGGAAGTCCCCTAATGTAGTTTTCTAATGTGTATAATAAACGCTCTGTATCTGCGAGTGTCTGTCATTGATAACCAGCGGTTTATTTCCTAATTGCCCTCGTATAAACTCTGTGCAAAACATATTTTTAAAAAAACAGACATTAAATACTTTAAACCTACAAGAAGAATTTATTTTCAAAGTAGCAGATTCATTGGGAAGAAATATAGACACAGAAATAACAGATGGTTGAGAACATTGAGGAGAAATGTGATTTCTCAGCTGTAAACTGGCCAGGAAGAAATATAGACTCAGAAATAATAGAGCCGACTCCATATACCTTCCGGAAGCTTAACTCTGCTTTTATAGCAGAGAACTCTCTGGGTGGACAAATGGCAAATGTTTTTTTAAAGGGGTTTGAAGGAGAGTGGGAAATGGATTTAATACATCTGCTTAAGGAACTATTTTATCTGGTTGTTTTTTGGGGGGAAGATAAGATTGGTTTTGGAGATTGGTCTTATTGCATTCAATCAATCAGCAATTGATAAGATATGGTATAAAGAAACAAACATGGATATTTGATCCGGGACCAATTAGGATTAATATTTGGGATGATTTGGGATTGAAGTCGTGGTAAATTTTTTACAATTACAATAATAGTTTGTTAACAGAGGGTTTTGGAATTTCAAATTTGTCTTTCTCTTATTATTGTTCACAACTTTTATTACCTTTATATATGTTCATTATTATTACTTTTTCTGTTAACTATTTTGTTATTAATATAGTTTATAGATGACAGGCTAACAACTTGTAAGATTTAGTAGTTTAACAGTTCAAAATTCTTTTGGCCTGTTTCACAAGGGGTGGGAAACTAACATTGCTGTATTATATTAATCAACATTCAACTAAGAAGGAAGTTATGTTTATATGTTAGTTTCTTTTTTCTTTTTAAGACACTTTTTCTTTTTAATGTCTTGTAGTTGTTTTATTATTCTTTTTTGTCTGTTTTGAATATTTTGGTGTTTTGTATTTTAACATTCTTTGAATAAACTAATTTTTTCCACAAAAAACCCGCACAAGTGCTATTGAAATTGATTTAGGGGTATGCTTTTCAATACACAAAGCTATCATTTCAGGTTTTTAAAAAAAAACCAAAAAAAAAAACCTCTAATTCTTTTTTTGTCAAAATCAGTTTCCCAGCCAAAATGGAGTTTGTCTTTTTTACTTATCTGTGGCTCAATTCAGATAAGAGTTTAAGGAAGAATTAACTATTTCTGTATTTAGAGTAACCACGCTGGCCCTTTTCTCGAAGTGCAGAATATATAGTTTGTCCTCAAACTGGGGTTGCTGCACTTGACCAAAAGGGCACGACAGTCCTCTTAGAACTGAAAGCTTCTCATCTCCTGAGTGAAAAAAACTGTGTCTATCTGTGGCTATTTACTGCTTGCTATCAACTGATTCAGTGATCTGGTTCACACATTGTGATTATGTGCCATGGCATCAGTGTTGATTCTTAGCAACCACATATTTTCTTTAGGATCACATATTATACCAAGGTATAATTTCTTTACCCATAATTTATGACGTCCAGGGTGGCTTGATTTACACAACACAGTAAGCATTAGCATGTACTGTATGTGAACCCAACCGGTGTGCTTTCCTTTTCTATTCTCCCCTTAATGTTCAGAAGGACAGAGATTTGTTAGAGCAGGGGTGTCAAACTGCTGGCCCTCGGGCCAGTTGCATCATGCGGAGGCTGCGCCCACCCCAGCTCCGGCAATGCGAAAAAAGTCACGATGCATCGCGACACGTCATGTGATGCGGCGAGTTTGACACCTGTGTGTTAGAGGATGGAAGAAGCAGCTCTTCTTCTCAACTTTGAGCAAAACTATTAAAGGGAAAGGATTCTCCTTGTGGGGCTAAATTAAAGCAAGTCTCAGTAAAGATAATTGTTTTCCAAGTGTTTCCAAAACTCAGCAGCCAGGGAACAGTCCTTTCTTTTGTCTGCTCATGAAAGAACCTTTCTTTAAATCTCTCCTCCCTCTCATTTTATTCAACCCTACATTGATTGGTTTTTTTCTCCCTAGGCTCTGCTATTTGTCCAAAATCAAAGGTGTCCCTTCTTCAAGGGCCACAACAGTTGTTGCAGTGCAGTGATCTAAGCTGGGAAAAGAGCTCAAGAATTCCATTAGGCACTAGCAGAAGTCACAGAAGCTGGACTTCCTTTTACAATAGCTAGGTTCAGACATTTTAAAGCAGAGTGCATTAATTTGTGCCTTAACATGCTATCTACACCCAACAATTCTAACCTATCGTTTACTGACTACCACAGGAGTGTATACCTTCTTAGTATGCTTGGGGTTTTGTATTTAATATTTTTCTCCTGCCACATTAAAATTTAGAATCAAAATTTTCACATTCAGAAAACAATTTAAAGTTTCTGAACCAATACGTTTAGGGAATCTCTGAAGGGCTTACCCAAAGGTTTGAGGGCCACATGTGGTACACTTCTAAACTAGAATATTGTATGACACTAACTTGTTTTGATTTATTCAACAAGCCATAGCTCAACCTGTATGAATCAAGATCAGATTTCACACTGAAGGTTTCTACAATTGCAGGTTTCAGAATTGACCACCTTCATTAGAGATGAATTAGTAGAGATGAACAAAATCTAAAGAACTGACTATAAGCAGTTTTGCTCTCTCTCCTCCCTTCTCCCACCTCCATGCCTAGATAATTCCCAAGGTTTTAGAAACTCTTTGTGAACTGGACCAAAGTCATGGGACATCATCATTAAAAGATAATGAACTAGACCTAAGAATTTCAGATATTCTACATCATCATCACTTTCTGGAGCAGCTACAAAAATGGGAAGAGAAGATGGATACAGTTTAGGAACAAGCTACAAAATGCTGTACTATATGTTGCTCAGTCAGATTCAGCTACTTTTGGATTCTTCCGTTCTACAGCAGAATGACCTTTTGACTTTCCTGTGAAAAGGTGATCAAGAACTGAAATGTAGCCTGGAATTCTATTGGACATTTTGAATCAATTAAATTATTTCCCTCCTTCCCTCCACCCCCAATCTTCTGCACACTGTCCAGAATGTAAAAAAATGTTTTTTTGTGTCTGGTCTAATAAGATGTTGCTTAATATTATCTTTATGAGCTGAAGATATTTTAAGCTAATTTCTTCCTTTTCTTGTTTAGATACAGACATCAGTTTTAATATTAGACAATTCAAATTTTTCATCTGATAAAGACTCCTCTAAGAAAGAGCCAGTTTGGCCTAGTGATTAAGGCACCAGGCTAGAAAGTGGGAGACCGTGAGTTCAAGTCCCACCTTAGCCATGAAAGCCAGCTGGGTGACCTTGGGCCAGTCACTCTCTCAGCCCAACCCACCTCATAGGATTGTTATGGGGAAAATAGGAGGAGAAAGGTACATTGGATGTTTGTCACCTTATTTGTAAAAATAATAAAGGCAGGACATAAATAAATAACCCAGACACATGTAAACTATAACTTCTTTTAACTGCTTTTTCTAATTCTATACAATCTTGGTTTTTTTTAAAATCCACAGCATTTTGACACTTAAGACTTATTAATTTGTTGGAATTTTGTCAGACTAGTTTTGCAGAGACATGTTTAGTTCTATTTTTATTTAATTTGCCTTATCAAGTCTTACCAAAGGTCAGTCCTTAATCCTGTTGCTACTCTTGCCATTCATGAACGTATTCTAAAGCTTCTCAACTTGATTTCACTCCTTTCTCATCTCAGTTGGAAACTGTTACAATCCAAGATTGATGGATGTTATAGTCCAATGTATTTAGAAGGCCTGGCACCCTATTGTCCACCTGTGTTCTAATTAGCCATTTCCTCTGTAGTGTATTCCTATGCTTGGAATTCTTTTTGCTTTCTTCTAAAACAGGGGTGTCAAACTGCCGGCCCATGGGCCGGACGCATCACAAGGAAACCGTGCCTATCCCATTGCCAGCAATGGGGAAAAAGCTCCGAGACGTCGTGCGACGTCACGTCACGTCGCAAGTTTGACATGTCTGTTCTAAAAAGTCATTCTCCTCACTTCAACCTAAATTAATATTGCTATTTCAAAAGCCTACTTGTTCCATTCTTTTCCAACAGAGTGTTTAATTTTGATATGGCACCCTCCACTTGTGTTTAATTTCATCTCTCAGAATACCTAGCCCAGGTACCAATAGCATTTAGAGATTATGGGAACTGAAGTTGATTGCATCTGTAAGATTGAGACATACAATAAGGCCCTTGCTGGTTGGTTCTTAATTCTGAATTTGCACGACACTAAGCCAAGAATCCTAGCTTAACCTGTGATTGAAGAAGTCACTCCACTTGGCATGTCACCAGGCTTTACGAAGAAGACAGATGTTATGCACAAACTGAAAAATAGGATTGAATGTACCCTAACAGACTCCTTCATGGATTACTGCCTTGTCGTGGCGAAGGGGCTTGCGTAACTCAATGAAGCTATGAGCTATGCCGTGCAGGGCCACCCAAGACGGACAGGTCATAGCAGAGAGTTCTGACAAAATGTGATCCACTGGAGAAGGAAATGGCAACCCCCTCCAGTATCTTTGCCATGAAAACCCCATGGACAGTACTAAAAGGCAAAAAGATATGAAAGAAGCTGGGAAGATGAGCCCCTCAGGTCGGAAGGTGTCCAATATGCTACTGGGGAAGAGCAAAGGGCTAGTACTAGTAGCGCCAGAAAGAGTGAAGCGACTGGGCCCAAAGCCGAAAGGACGCTCAGCTGTGGATGCATCTGGTGGTGAAAGGAAAGTCCGATGCTGTAAGATTTTTTCTCCATAGGAACCTGGAATGTAAGATCCATGAATCAAGGCAAACTGGACGTGGTCAAACAAGAGATGACAAGACTGAACATTGACATCTTAGGAATCAGCGAACTAAAATGGACAGGAATGGGTGAATTTAATTCAGAGGACCATCAGGTATACTACTGCGGGCAAGAATCCCTCAGAAGAAATGGAGTAGCCTTCATAGTCAATAAAAGAGTAGGAAAAGCAATACTGGGATACAATCCCCAAAATGACAGAATGATCTCAGTGCGAATCCAAGGCAAACCATTCAATATCACAGTAGTCCAGGTCTATGCCCCAACCACTGGTGCTGAAGAGGATGAAATTGACCGGTTCTATGAAGCCCTCCAGCACCTTATAGAATCAACACCAAAAAATGATGTCCTTATCATCATGGGGGATTGGAATGCCTAAAGTATGAAAGCAAAAGATAACCGGAATAACAGGCAAGTTTGGCCTTGGAATACAAAATGAAGCAGGGCACAGGCTGATAGAATTTTGTCAAGAGAATACGATGGTCATAGCAAACACTCTTTTCCAACAATCCAAGAGACGTCTCTACACATGGACATCACCAGACGGTCAACACAGAAACCAGATTGACTATGTGCTCTGCAGCCAAAGATGGAGAAGCTCTATACAGTCAGTAAAAACAAGACCAGGAGCTGACTGTGGCTCAGATCATGAGCTTCTCGTTGCAAAATTTAGGCTTAAATTGAAGAAAGTAGGAAAAACACTAGGCCACTCAATTATGAACTAAATCATATCCCTGATGAATATACAGTAGAGGTGACAAATAGATTTAAGGAATTAGATCTGATAGACAGAGTGCCTGAAGAACTAAGGATGGAGGTTCGCAACATTGTACAAGAGGTAGCAACTAAAACCATCCCAAGAAAAAGAAATGCAAGAAAGCAAAATGGCTGTCTGAGGTAGCTTTGCAAATAGCTGAGGAAAGAAGGGAAGCAAAAGACAAGGGAGGAAGAGAAAGATACACCCAACTGAATGCAGAATTCCAGAGAATGGCTAGAAGAGATAAGAATGCCTTCTTAAATGAACAGTGCAAAGAAATAGAAGAGAACAATAGAATAGGGAGAACCAGAGATCTCTTCAAGAAAATTGGAGATATGAAGGCAACGTTTCATGCAAAAAGATGGGCATGATAAAGGACAAAATGGCAGGGACCTAACAGAGGCAGAAGAGATTAAGAAGAGGTGGCAAAATTACACAGAAGAACTATACAAGAACGAGCTTAGCATCCCTGATAACCACGATGGGGTGGTCACTGACCTCGAGCCAGACATCCTAGAATGTGAAGTGAAATGGGCCTTAGGAAAGCTGAGCAACAACAAAGCTAGTGGAGGTGACAGTATTCCAGCTGAGCTATTCAAAATCTTAAAAGACGATGCTAAAAGTGCTACACTCAATTTGCCAGCAAATTTGGAAAACTCAACAGTGGCCACAGGATTGGAAAAGGTCAGTTTACATTCCAATTCCAAAGAAAGGCAATGCCAAAGAATGTTCAAACTATCGCACCATTGCACTCATTTCACATGCAAGTAAAGTTATGCTTAAAATCCTACAAGCTAGACTCCAGCAGTATGTGGATCGAGAACTTCCAGAAGTACAGGCAGGATTTCGAAGAGGCAGAGGAACTAGAGATCAAATTGCCAACATACACTGGATCATGGAGAAAGCTAGGGAGTTCCAGAAAAACATCTACTTCTGCTTCATTGACTATGCTAAAGCCTTTGATTGTGTGGATCACAACAAATTGTGGCAAGTTCTTAAAGAGATGGAGTACCAGACCATCTTATTTGTCTCTTGAGAAACTATATGCGGGTCAGAAGCAACAGTGAGAAACTGGACAGGAACCACTGATTGGTTCAAAATTGGGAAAGGAGTCCGGCAGGCTGTATTCTTCGCCCTGCCTATTTAACTTATATGCAGAGCACATCATGAGAAAGGCAGGGCTAGTGAATCAAAGTTGGAATTAAGATTGCCGGGAGAAATATCAACAACCTAAGATATGCAGATGATACCACCTCTAATGGCAGAAAGTGAAGAGGAACTAAAGAGCCTCTTGATGGGGTGAAGAAGGAGAGTGCAAAAGTTGGCTTGAAACTCACATTAAGAAAACCAAAATCATGGCATCTGGCCCTCTCAATTCCTGGCAAATAGATGGGGAAGAAATGGAGGTAGTGACAGATTTTATCTTCCTGGGCTCTAAGATCACCACAGATGGGGACTGCAGCCAAGAAATTAAAAGACGCTTGCTCCTGGGGAGGAAAGCTATGGCAAATTTAGACAGCATACTAAAAAGCAGAGACATCACCCTGCCAACAAAAGTACGTATAGTCAAGGCCATGGTTTTCCCAGTTGCAATGTATGGCTGTGAAAGTTGGACCATAAGAAAGGCTGAATGCAAAAGAATTGAGGCCTTTGAACTATGGTGCTGGAGAAGACTCCTGTGAGTCCCTTGGACTGCAAGGCGATCAAACCGGTCAGTCCTAGAGGAGATCAACCCTGACTGCTCCTTAGAAGGCCAGATCCTGAAGTTGAAACTCAAGTACTTTGGCCACCTAATGAGAAGGAAGGACTCACTGGAGAAGTGCCTAATGCTGGGAAAGATTGAGGGCAATAGAAGAAGGGGACGACAGAGAATGAGGTGGCTGGATGGAGTCACTGAAGCAGTAGGCATGAGCTTAAATGGACTTCAGAAGATGGTAGAGGACAGGAAGGCCTGGAGGAACGTTGTCCATGGGGTCGCGATGGGTCGGACACGACTTCGCAACTAACAACAACAACCCTAACAGACCAGGATTTGTAAGTTAACCACTGAAGTGGATAAAATGATCTTAAACATCTTAGCTTGTTTGGACATATCCAACTATGATCAGAGACTCAAATAACACAAAGTAATCTTCCTAGCTACATGAAGGGAAGTATGAGTGGATGCATGTACCAGTGTGCTACACAAGCTTGATTTCCCAGCTCAAGAATATATATTTCCAGGATCAACCAATCCTAGATTACATTTTAAGCAATGCAGTCTTCGTTAAAAAAAAAAAAAAAGCCTTTGAGCCAGTGTTGCCCCCTGGTGACTGCCTGGATTAATACCTGCAGTTTTCTTGGCAAGATTTCAGAAGTGATTTGCCATTTCCTCCTCCTCAGGTTTGAGTGAGTGAGTGACTATTACAACTCACAGGCTCCTGGTTTCTAGGCCAGCACCTTAACCACTACAGCAAACTGGCTGTAGGAGATGACCAGGCTGAGCCCGAGGGAAGGGTTAAGCACATCATCAGTCTTGAGTCCCTTCTTGCCCACAAGAGATCTAAGTCCAGCCCACCTTGAATTCTGTTGATTCTTATCTACCGCTAATTTGCTTTGACTGTTACTAGTTCAAATTCTTGTAGTGTGCTACCGTGTTTCCCTGAAAATAAGACCGGGTCTTTTTTTTTTGCCTCCAAAAGAGGCACCAGGTCTTATTTTCGGGGGATGTCTTACTCACCTCTGGCACCCACAGCCCCACCCAGCAGGTCCACTTCTTCTGGGGCCGAAGGAGCAGCTTCATTCTGCAACTGCATTCTGGCCTGCATTTTGCAGTCAGGCCTTTCTGGAAGGCCTATGCAGCCGAGAACCGAGCTATGGATTCAATCCATAGCTCGGTTCTCTGATGCACAGGTCTTGCAGAACCGAGCTATGGATTGAATCCATAGCTCGGTTCTCAGCTGCAGTGGCCTTCCGGAAAGGCCTGTAACTGAGAAATGCAGGCCTGGCTGCAGAAGATGCCGCAGAAGTGGGCTGGCGAGGAGAGGCCTGGCTGCAAGGTAAGTGGGTGCAGGGTGCATGGGGCATATCCACATCCCTACCCCCACCCTAGCTTGATTTTTAAGTGTGTGCCTCGCCCCAAAACTAGGGCTTATTTTCAGGGTAGGCCTTACTTTCGGGGAAACACGGGTATGCATTAAACCTGTATTCATTTGACTGCCTTGCTTCCTGATTTCTTGTGCTTGACATTGGCTCTGTTAAATTGGCTCCGTTTTTCTGTTCTAAAACATCCTAAACATTCTTGCCATTATGAATGAAGTTGAATATATGTGTCCCAGGATAATGTTGCAGGATCCAATCTGGGTTGGTCACCGGGACCAGCAGTTTTGTCTTCCGAGCTTTTGGACTCATACTGGAACCCATCTTCAGGGAACCTCTCTCTAGCAGTGTGTGTTTCTTGCCATTTCTTGCAAGTACTACAAATGCCTGATCCAAGTTGGCAATGCAACATGATTTAAGCTATGTATGTTCAAAAAAACGTCCACATTACCCTTCAAAGCATCCCTTTTCTCAGCTCCTTCACACAGCACTTCTTCTAGTAGTCCTCTGCCACATGTCAGCCCCTGGCCTATGACATTCCAGTTAGTTTCCCTGCCCTTCCCAACAGATAAAACCATCTAATCAATAATGATTTTTGAGCAGAAAATAACAGCATTCATTATTCAGAAACTATTTTTTCCCCCACCAGATGTGAATATAGAGGTACACAAGCTTATCACCCTTGAAAATGGATACAGGAAATTACCCAGTTCTCCATCTCAAGATCTGCCTCTCCCTTTCAGAATTTTTTTATTGTAATCTTGCCTGAGATTCTTACTTCTTATCCACTTGGCTCAAATCTGTAAATTAAAGCAAGTCACCTTGCAGTTTGCTGCATGTTTTCCCCACTCTTAACCCACTTACAAGTCCTCCAGAACCCTAATCTTTTCAACAGATGGCTATTTACCCTAATTCCTACATATTTCTTTGGTACACTAATGCTTATACTACAGGTAGAAGGGGCTTCATAGGGTTTTGGGTTGAAGCCTATTCAAAACAGGTACATCAGAAATAGAGCAACTCCAAAGTGACTGTCTAGAGGCTGATGTTCTCCAGCAAGTAGAACCAGCTACCATGGTAAGCTCACCAATTCCATTGTTGAACTGCCTTCACCTTTGAGAATTTTGTCCTAATGTTTGCTTACTCTCATCTCACAGGTCTAGTTGTGCACTGCAGTCATGACCCTTCTCATTCCTCAAGTTACCTTTCACTTTTCCTTATTGGTCATGTCTTCCTTTCAGTTCACAATCTGAGTTTCATTCTTCTAAACTACTTCTATTTTCAGACAAGCACAGGGTTTAGACTACATACCAAGACAAAAATAGGATTTTGCTAATCATGGATATGAATGAGATCAAGAGCATAGTCCAAGAAAGCCACAAAAGGCACGTTGGGCTCCAGATTGCTCTGATATGGAGAACATAGGTGGCTCTAGCAGGACATTCCCATGGATAGTTAAAAGTCCAAATCTGAGTGCTGGTTAAAACTAAACACCTGGATTATGCATTACCCATTTCATCAACAAGATGGTACTTATTTACCCTTCAAATATATAAAAATCATTTTAATAGACCAATTGGGAAAGGAGTGTTATTCCCAAAGTTCTGTTAAATATGATAGTACATCATTGCAGTTATTTACATCATTTGCATTTTACATTAGACAATTTGCATTTTACTCAAATGGATATAAATTGACACAAACTGTAAAATTAGGCAAATTATGTGAATTCCTGCAGATGTTATAAAATTAGCATCAGATTAATGTAAATTTACCTGTCTCATCCAGATAACTTTGGGTGCACTGGTCTGTTATTTTCAGTTGATGTCTCGACACAAATCTGATCTGTTGTATCTGCAGTCTGTGAAATGTGGGTCTGTTGAGATTTCATTGTGTGTCTGTGCCAGTTTGTTTAAATTAAAATGGCTGATAAACACGCTGTATTCTCACATGACACCTCATGAGATTTTTGGCACTTTTGAAAATTGGTACCTCCAATTTCACATGAAATAGCATGATGGTGCTTGCCACCTGAAAACCGTGCCAACCCCTTCTCTAACACAAGGGAGAAGTTGCAGTCTGCAAAGAAGTTGATGTCTACTCATTAACCATCAAAAAGGTATCCTTTGGGGGGAAAACACTCTCTCATAATGATAGTTGCAAATGCAATCCATCTGCCTGCCACAAAGCACGAGATCAAGATTCCTACCCCAAGAAAGCCATAGAAACCACATTACTGAAAGATCAGTGCCCAGTTTAGATGGCTAAATGAAGTTTTATGAAGAGAAACAGGGTGGGAAAGAGTATGACAGACAAAACTTACAACTGGAGGCAGGAAATGAAGGGTGTTTGCCTATCCAGGGATGACAGGCATCTGCCATCTATATGCCAATCATGGTACTGCCATTTCATGTCCATTGACAAGAGGGTAAGGATAAAACCGTCAAATTAAAAACATGCTAAATGAGTAAAAACTAGGCGTGTCAGAGGACTCACATCCACTCATATTGTGGGTGCTTGAGAGTGATGAAACTAAAAATTAGCCCCATCTTCTGCCATCTGTATTTACAGAGTAAAAGACAAGTCGATTTTGTGGCTAAAACTGTGAAAGTGTTCAGGAAAGGGAGAGGTTTCCAGGGCAGGTAGCAAATGCACGAGAACTGTACTCTACAAATGCCACCCCTCCAAAACAAAATGTATCACCCCAACCCCTTTTCCACTTGCCCCACAGAGTGATGGGGAAAGGGCTGGGGGGCTCAACCAAGCCAATTTACATAAAGAGCTGCTGTTGTTTTTTTCCTCCCTTTCATCAGGAGATTAGAGTGGGGGCATGGGCAAGCCAAATTTGTCCAGTTCCCCTACTTCCTTGGAAGGCCCTGGCTCTTCATCCATCTTTCGTCCGTGTTTTCGAAAGTACTTGTACCTCTGGACATAGGCCTTCAATAAGTTATTCACCTTGACAGGGTTGATTTCACCACTCTTGCTGTGGCAGATCTAAAGATGGGAGTGAAGGGGAGGAAGAAGAAAAGAAAGTGATTTCCATAACTCTTTGCTCCTCTCTGCTCTCACATTTTTGCTCTTGCTTCCCCCCTGTATGGTGCCACTGTTTTACCTTGTGGACAGCTTTGCGTAGAATGTCCTTGTATTCTTCCTTGGTGATCTCCTTTTTCTGGTAATAGGGCTTGATGGCTAGTTTGACTTCCTCCACTGCACGCTCTTGGGTGTGAAGCTTTTTCAGATACTGCAGAGAACACAGGCAAGGCAGTCAGAGGAAGTCAGTATAGGAGGAGCAGGCAAGGTAAAGTGGCAGCAAAGCAGAAAGTAGTTCCAGGATGATCAAGCTTGCCAGTCCCTGGTAGTGAGGTTCCAAAAGCTGACTGGTTGGAAAACAGGGCCATGGCTTTCTTTGCCCAAAGCCCAAATTCTAGCAACCATCTGACCTCTTTCAGATATAGTTTTTCAGTGTGATTATGGTCCCCAAAGAGAACTCTTGCAGTAGAGGCAGTGGTTTCTGTATCAAATGCAGGGATGCATCACCTTTCTCAGGCCAAGTGTAGGTAGAGTCCAGACAAGAAAATGGGTGAGGCTTGAACAAAAACCAAATTTTATTTGCATTTAATTGAAAATTAAATAGTGTTCACTATTTTATTTTATTATTTGCTGCCCCTTTCATTTCAAAGTGACTCTGGGTGGCTTACAACATTAAAAGCATTAAAATAATAAAAGATAAATATTTCTAAAACAATAAAAATAGAAATTACAATGAAAAATAGAATTATAGTTAAAAGATGGGGAGGGAGGGAGCAGGATGCACGGGGGGGGGGGGTTGGGATTGCCTCTTAATCCATGAACCACCTCCAGTGTGATGCTCCCCCGTTGGGGTTCCAAGCCATCTCCAGGTCTTCAGGCTTTTTTGGAAGGTCAGAAGGGTGGGAGCCAATCTCACCTCAGGGGGTAAGATATTCCAAAGGGTAGGTGCCACGGCACAGAAGGCCCTTCTCCTGGACCCCACCAACTGGAATTCCTTGACTGATGGGGCCTGCAGCATGCCTCCTCTGCCGGCGTGGGTAGGGTGGGCCAGTCCCATAGGGGTGAGATGGTTCTTCAAGTAACCTGGACCCACGCCATGCAGGGCTTTAAAGGTAATAACCAACAACTTGAATTGCACCTGGAAGCAAACTGGCAGCCAGTGAAGCTCGCAGAGTAGTGGTATGACATGGGCCACCTTAGGGGCCCCAAGAACTGCCCATGCCACTGCACTCTGCACCAGTTGAAGCTTCCAAATGCTCCTCAAGGTTAGCCCCATGTAGAGCGCATTGCAATAGTCCAGATGCAAGATGAATAGGGCTTGAATGACTGAACACAGGGACTCTCGATCCAGGAAAGGCCACAACTGGTGCACAACACAAAGTTGTGCAAAGGTCCAGCCCATGGCTGCTGCTTTGTGCCATGACTGCCACTTGCTCTTTGAGCAAGAGTTGCGAGTTCAGGAGAACCCCCAAGTTGGCAACCGGGTCTGTCTGGGGTAGTGCAACCCCATCCAGAACTAAGTTAGTTAAAGTCCCGGATGTTGAAGCTGCATGCACTCAAAGCCACTTGGTCTTGCCAGGGTTCAGCTGAAGCCTGTTGTTCCCCATCCAGGCCCCCACAGCCTCCAGGCACCACGAGAGGGCAGCAACATCATCATTTGGATCACCAACCCCTGGTGGTGAATGATCTCACCCAGCGGCTTCATGTAGATTTTAAAAAGGAGCGGAGAGAGTACCAAGTCCTGCAACACGCCACAAAGCAGCAGCCATGGGCTGGACCTCTCATCCCCTATCAAAACCGATTGGGACGGGCCTTGGAGAAAGGAGCCAAACCAGCACAAAATTGTGCCGCCCAGCCCCAAACACTGTAGCCGGCTCAAAAGGATACCATGGTTGATGGTAACAAAGGCTGCTGAGACCAATGCAGTTTCTGTCCCATAACCATAACACTTTAAAAAGTGATGGCTTTTTAAAGGAGGCGGCGAACTAAGGCCTCCTTAAAAGGCCCCAGAAATGTCCCTTCCTGCAGTGAGGAATTTATTGCTGCTTGAATCCACCTGCTAGTCACTGTCCTGGAGGTTTTCACCAACCAGGTGGGACAAGGATGTAATTAACAAGTGGTTGCACTGACAGCATCGAGGACCCTGTACACTTCATTAGGTCCAACAGGATCAAACTGTTCCCAGATAACCGGGCAAGACCTTTCCCCAGGCACCTCACATGGACCTACACCGCACATGGGTTCCAACTGGGAATGAATCTGAGCAACTTTGTCCATCAGGTGTTGAACAAATTCCTCTGCACTGTCCTGAAGATGATCACCCAAGCTCCCCTGTCCCAGAGGGACCAGGTGACCTGGAACAGGGCTGCTGGGTGACACTCTGCAGACACAATAAGAGCAGAGAAATAATGCTGTTTTGCCCCTCTTACCACCATGAGATAGGCCTTAATAGTGGCTCTACGTTGTGTCCAGTCGGAGTCATCCTTCGTTTTCCTCCAGTGGCACTCTAGGCATCTCTTAACCCTTTTCAGGGAGAGTCAGAAGTGATGGGTGCAATCCTGTCCAGAGCCCTGGGTACTCTTTGATTCCAGGACGTTACCAAGGTTTCAGCAGGGATGTGCAACAAAACTTCTGGGATGTCCCTCAGTTCCCTCTGGAACCCAATCGGGTCCATCAGTTGCTGGGGGCAGACCATTCTAATGGGCCTGGCTGCCCTGTGAAGGGGGGCAGTATAAGAGAATCTCATGGATACCAGGGCATGATCTGACCATGACAGGGGGGATGTTAGATTCCCCCACCAGATCATGTTGACATTGCTCCAAGAAGAAAACCATATTTGGTGTGTGACCACTGTCCCAAGTTGAGCCCAAGATGATCTGGGATAGGCCGCGATGGTGGCCATGAATTCCTGGGCTGCTTCCAAGGCCAGACCCAGGGATGGCAGGTTGAAGTCCCCCAGAACCGTAAGTCTGGGGAACTTTACCGCCAGATGAGATGGCCCCCAGTAGCTCAGGTAAGGAGGCTGCCACACAGCAGGGAGGCTGGTATACTAGCAACAATCCCAACTGATCCTGTGAGCCCAGCTTCAGAAACAGGGTCACACAATCAGAGACTTGGGGAGTGTCAAAAGAGACACTCTGATGACCACTGCCACGCCACCTCTCCCACCCTGGGGTCTCAGCTGGTGTCAAACCCTAAACTCAGCTGGGCACATCTCCGAGAGGGGACCCCCCCCTTCCAGAGGCAGCCAGGTCTCGGTGATGCATGCCAGGTCTGCTTGCTCCTCCTCAATAAGACCATGAATAAGGGGAGCCTTATTATTGACCGATCTGGCATACACCAGCAGCAGCTGAACCTCAGGGCCTCTGAGGGAATGCTGTCCAGGAAATGGGAATGAGCTCAGGGGGCCAGAACACATCGCTGATACTACACATCGGGGGCATCTTCCCCTGTAATGGCCTGCCCTCTGGTTCCTATAGCATCCCATGCCCATCACCACTCTAATGCGTTGTCCTGCCACACGTCTCCCAAGGTGATTATGCCCCCCCTCGACCTCCCCCTTTCTAGAGCTAAGGGCTCAGTCATCCCCTTCCAGTCACTCTCATGCACTTCCTCAGACATCCTGGGGTGGGTAGGTGAGGGAGGGAACTCGCACAGTGCTATAGCTGAAGCTCTCAGCACTAGCTGGGCTTCCACCTCTCCACTCCCCCCACCACATATGCAATATCCTCCCACCTCAGCTGGTCCCTCTCACTGGCTAGCGAGGGAGAGGATATAACGAATATCCATGTATTTAATCCTTTTTCCCTTTTATCACCTTGAAAATCCTTTTCAGAAGAATTCTGGAACCTGCAACCAAGGCCTATGAGGGAAGGGGAGTGACATGTTGCTCTGAAGCCTCACATTGTAAACCTCTGCTGGAGCAGATTATAGCAACAGAGCAGTCACTGCCCAGCTGTCCATTTTTTCCCAGCCTAGCCATGGAGAGGGATCAGAGTACTTAACAGTTCTGCACAATAAGCATGAAAAGATCTGCATGTCACTCCAAAGGCTTTTACCTTATCACTGTCTCCACACCCTTCAGAACTGGTACTGCCCAAATTGGTGCCAGAGGAAGAAGCAAAAATGCCAGCAGAGGGAGGGCCTGCTAAGGCCTGGTTCAATGTCCCTGGCAACCCCCCTGTAGGGGTGGTAGGAGTTGAAACACTGCTTCCTAGAGGCATTGATCCTTGCAAAAGGTAGGAGACAGGTAGGACAGCCAGATGTGAGGCAGGTGGATGATTGGGCGGTGCTGGTGGCTGAGGACAAGCTAAGGAAGCTGAGGGCTTGGTGTGAGTCAAGATCTGGAATAAGAGAGTAAAGAAAACGTGGTTAAGATGGCTTGGCTTGGCTTGCGAAGAAGACAAATAAAACCCTTGGCCTGCTGCTAGGCTACTGTGACATATTCCATAATTTCCATTTTTCATACTCCAGAGCAGAATACTACAATGTTCATTACTTCAAAATTGAAAATAGCAGGTAAATAGATCTACTTGCCTGTATACATAAAAGTCATGACGAACAGTGAATTCCCTTCTCTGGGAGCCTGAGAAGATCCCACTGGGTACAACTGGATATTGTAGAATTACTAAGCAAGGTTGATATTCTTTTTAATGTTATAGCTGGGGAGAACTAGCAATCCTCCAAATATTGCTGGAGTGCAATTCCCAGCAGCTCCTGCTAGTATGGCCAATGGTGAAAGGATGCTGGAGGCTGTGTCCTCATCCCGATAACATGCTTTAGGATTGCTTAATAAATCTAAATCCCTTTACATGGAGCCCTTTGTTTTGAAAACTCCCCCTGTGCCCATCAAACTGTATCTGTTAAAATTGTAATTCTTACTTCAGAAGAGAGAGAAAAGAAATTGTTATTTTGTCACTTCTATTAAGGAGGATTTAACTGTGAGATGGCTCCAGAATGCCACGTAATTACAAGAAATTCTGCAACTGGACACAATTTACCACAGCACCTCACATGTTTATCTGGAAAGGAAGTGCACTGTTTTATTTCAAAGTAAAAAAGTATCTGGCAACAACCTTGTCCAGCTGGTATCCTGCAAACAGACTGGACTACAACTCTAGTGATGGAAGTTGGGATTCAACACATCTAGAAGCCACCAAGCTGTGGAAGGCTACTTCAAGAGTGTTTATTAGGTTTTAAAACAGCTTATTGATCTAATTGTTTGCATGCATGTTGGTTTCAAAAGAAATGTTTCAAACCACATAAAAGCTTTTTTAGGTTTCAGAAAACACATGAAATTATATGGAGGTCAGTGATGTGGTCAGTTTAGGAAGTGGGGGAAACTGTTACTCCAGGATAAAAGCAGCTCTGATCCCTCAGTGGTGGATCAATGCCAAGGCCTACTTCATGTGAGCTTTAAGGGGAAAAAACACCCACAGGTTTCTCAACTTCTCCCTGCAACCATGAGAACCAAAAAAAAGCATTAAATGTAAATTAAAGTAACCAGATGTGCCGCAATTCTCAAGATGCCAACTTTGGTGTCAAACAGTAGGTCTTGCTTGCATAGGGAAATGGAGTACACAGTGTTCTGGGCTTTGAAGCTGTGCCCCCCCCACCCCACAATATGTGCTAGCCTTGTCTATATCAAGATAAACACACATCCTTGGAAATCTTGCACCCATTTTTTGTCAAGTTTATCAGCACAGCAATTTCTGATGACACCTCCCACCATCAGCAACCATATTAATATTAGAACAAAATTGTGTCTATATTCTAGAAACCTCATCAAAATTTCAAGGAGATCCACTGGAGCCTAATTGTTCAACAAATTCGAGCTAGCCAAAAAAATGCTAGCTGCTGTGAACACATTTTGCAACCAAGCTACTCAAAATTCATACTCAATCACCCAAATTCTCAGAATTTATTACCTGACTGGTTGCTTGAATGAGTTCCTGGGCTTTTGCCCGGCTTGCAAGATTGGCCTCTTCCATCTTGAAGAGGAGAGCAGTCACTAAGTAAAAAACAAGAGTCTTAGAGAAAAGTTCCAAAGCATGGAAGAGGGAAACAGGTAGATCCTGAAGTGCCTAATGTCCCATATCTCAGACTATATTTTGCAATACAAGTCACACCCATGGCAGGACATTGCCACAACCACCACCACGTCTCAGACTTTATGCTTAGACTTGCGCTATCCTCAGCTTGGAAAGCAACACTGAGAGATTTGTAACTGGAAAAGATTAAAAACTAAGGATGTACAGTGCTTTGAATTCAAAGCCAAAAAGATGCTTTGAAGCAGGCAGAGCATGCACATCAAACCACACACCACTTCTGGTAAGAGGAAATAAGAAGCACTTACTGTCAAACCTACAACGAACCTGGCTGAAGCCATCTTGCTCGTTTTCAGGTGCCACAAGATTTGGGGGGAGGAATGGGAAGTTTTATGTTAGCCTAAACAATTCTCTGTCCCGTGGGAACCAAGGTCATTTCTGTTCCCTCGGCTGGGGGGGGGGGGGGTTGAGCCTAATGTCAGAAAGCCCGCCAAACTAGTCTATTGGGAAACGCAGTTGATTGCATAGGTTATGGGGTGGGAATTTTAACTTTGTAATACTGTTGCTTTTGGAGGGAACTTTAGTCTTGGTTTCACTTTTGACTGTGCTGATACTTTGTAACCAATAAACATGTTTTTAGAGGAAAACTCAAGCCTTGGAGTTCTGCTTTAATTGGTCTCATGTATCGGAACCATGACATTTACCGTGTTTCCCTGAAAATAAGCCCTATCCCGAAAATAAGCCCTAGCTTGATTTTTACGCATGCACCTAATATAAGCCCTACCCCCAAAATAAGCCCTAGTTAAGACCTCGCCCACTCTATCCGTCTGGTTGCACGAGGTGGGGCGAGGTGCATGCGTAAAAATCAAACTAGGGCAGGGGTGGGGGGTGGACCTGCCCCACACCCACTTACCTCAGGACCACCAGAGCCAGGCCTCCCACACCCTGACACTTGCCTCGCCTCACGGCAGCGGCACCAACAGCCCCATCCAGGAGCCCGCATGGCCACTGCCGGCCCACTTCTTTAGGAAAGGCCTCTGCAGCCCAGAACGGCCCCCTGGCCTCCGTTTCACTGGCCTTCAGGAAAGCTGAGAACGGAGGCCGGGGGGGGGGGCGACACACACATCAACACGGTGGGCCAGCGGCGGCCATGTGGGCTCCTGCTGGACGGAGCGAGCTGTTGGTGGTGCTGCCGCTGCGAGGCAAGATAGTGGAAAAGACATCCCCTGAAAATAAGACCTAATGGCTCTTTTGGAGGCAAAAAAATATATAAGACCGGGTCTTATTTTCGGGGAAACACAGTAGCAACTTTCTCTCCTGCTACTTGTTTTGGCAATTCATGTTGCTGACTGGGTTCCCAGTGCAGATTCCTAAGCTTTTATTTCAGGGATTTTCCAGAGAGCAAAAAACACTTGGCCAGAATCCAGAGCTGATGGCGGAGCAACAAATATTTGAACTACCCAAGCATCAACTGAATTTGATCAATCAGCCTGCTTAGTCTCCAAGTAGAAATCTGAACAAACCCACAATATAAAACTCCTTTTAAAAAAGGAATGTTTTTAGAACGTCTTATTTTGTCTAAGATTTGCAGCCTCACTGTAACCATATCTACCAATAAACTGGGTCCTCCCAAACCCCCACTCATGACGGACTCACCCCCCAACACACACACTAGCCACCACGATACCTACATGCCAATACACCACTAGTGCAGTCTAATCCCCCCTGCAGATTCCATGACATTGGAGCAGGGGGTTGGGGCAAACTATGGGGAAGATGGGGTGGCTGCTGCAGCGGCTGGTCCTCTTTGGGTTCAGATAAACTGTCCGCTTCTGGCTCATCAGTTGGTACCATGGGCTGCTCAACAGGGAGCTCCTCAGAAAGGAAGGAGACATCGGGTGTCTTGCAGCTGCTGTCCACTGTCTGGGAATCAGGGGTGAGTTTCTGGCCTGGGCCAAATGGCTGAGGACTTGGTGGCTTGGCTGTGCCCGATTTCTCTGAACCAGACCATGAGGGCTCCTCCTTAACCCTCAAAGGGCTGACTGCACCCTGACTGCAGCTATCAGCTTTGAATTTCTTTAACCCAGTCTTGACTTTGAGTTTCTTCTTTTTCTTGGGCTCTGAGGCACCCTTTGGCTTGATGCCCTTCAGTTTCTTCACACCCATTCTGGCTTTCAGTCCTTTGACTTTCTTGGGCTTGAAGCCTGGCTTTTTAACACCAGTCATTTCATCTTGGCTTGCTGCTGGTGCCCCAACCATCAACACCTTCTCTTCAGACTTGAGGAAGGGTGAACGGCTCTCCTTGTCTCGGCTGAACTTTACACAAATAGAACCCATTTCCTTGACTGATGTGGTACTGCTCACCCCTTCCTGGATCAATATAGCAACCTTGGACTGGAGCTTCACTTTCCGACCTGGGTCCAGCGTACTATTCTCTTTCTGGCTTCCAGCTTTTATCTTTTTCCCTGTTTTGTCCCTGTCAGGTTGGGCCTTTTCTTCTATCTTGGGTAATTCTTGCTGCTCAGAACTAGGAGGTCCCTCCTTTAGCTTTTTTTTGCACTTCTCCTGGGCTCCGGGGCAGTCCTCCAGATAGGCCCTCTTGAGTTCTTTTTCCTTGGATAACTTTTGTTTGGTGTCCTCCTCAGGCCTTTTATCTTTGCGGAATGAAACTGTATCCTCCTTAGGATTTAGCCACACTGTACTAGATTTGGAGTCCTCGGCAGGCTCACCATCTGAGAAGCAAGCGTCAAAGCTCATACCCTCAGAATCATAAACTACCTCCCTCTTAGCTCTCTCTGGTGTCTCCAAAAGCCCCATTTTCTTCTGCTGGTTGACTGTAATGGTCCTCTTGATGGTGAAGAGATCATTGTCAGTGAGAGCCTGGATTGAAGGTGGCACCACAGTTCTTGCATCTCTCAGTCGCTCAATCAAGGCTGTCTCAGGCTTGGGCTCCTCCAGAAGATGGACCTCTCTCTCTTTGTCCTTAGATAACCGATGGGAGAGATGCTTCTCACATGAGCAAGACTTCTTCTTTCTGCCACCTTCCCCATGATGTTTGTCTTTGTGCCTAGTGCAATGAGCACGGCTGCTGCTGCTGTTCCTGTGTGACCAAGAATGATGGTCATGGCGTTTCTCCTTTGACTTAGATCGCCTGGTCTTGTGTTGCTCAGCTGAAGTATGTGAGGATCCAACTGCAGACAAGCTGGTGTTAATTGAAGGGGACCAGGAGCGAGAGGTTCGGTGATGTAAGCGGAACCTCGAGGTCCTCTGGTGTGAATGTTGATGATCTTTGGATTTTGAGCATGATTTTGATTTCTTCTTTGGGTTCCAGGAAGAGCCATATGTCTCCTTGGTTTTTGATGCCTTGTGTTCTTGTGATCTTTTACATTCTCTTTTTGACTTCTTACATGAAGCAGAGCTAGAACCAGAGTGAGCTTTGGAGGCAGGGCACTTGGGAGCAGGTGGAGGTGGTGGTGGAGGCAGAGGTGATATGGCATGATGGTAGCGTTCTTGTCGCTGGGTCAGGATCTTCCGTCTCAAGTCCACACCTTTCCAACGTGGATCTAGCTGGCTTTCACTAAAGTCAATCTGTAAGGATCCTTCCTCATCAGAGTCTGCGTGCAATGATAGGAAATCATCTCCTTCCACCACCCGGAGAGTTCGTTGCTGAGCTGGCTGGCATCTACTTCGGAACAATTGAATGGGACTATACCGCTCATCCTCTGGTTGGACAATCTCACCTTCTTCAATTTCTGATTCACCACCACCACTTCCATCCCATTCCATTGATGACTGGCGCCCAAGCCAAGGATATCTACCTCCTTTTGACATTTTCTCTCCACCCCTCAGTTTAGCATTTCCAATGGTCACTACCTCTAAGGACACCTTTCCTTCCAGCGGGGTCTTGGCTTCAGCATCCAAGCACCCTTCGGGACCAAAGTCCACCATGAATACCCGGCGGCATGGTTCTGAAGCTTTAGATTCTGCCTGATCTGAGTGAAGCTCCTCAGGCAGGGTGGAATCAACACCAGGAAGCCCTTTGCTCTCAGGGGTCTCAGCAAAACATGTTGCCTCAGTCTCATAATCCCTTCTAGGTTCTACTTCTGGTTCTGAATCTTCCTGTCCTTTATCTGAGCTAGGGAAATCTTGGCTCAAACTATTTTCATTGTAGATTCCAGCCAGTGTTTCTGAAATGCGGCTAATGCTATGTGACATATCAGGGGGATGCTGGTCATGGTCATTGTCTTCATCCTCATCGTCCTCAAGTGAAGGGGTACTAACAGAGGAGCTGGGGTTGGAGCCTGTGGGGTCAAAGGGATCATATTTCTGGTCATGCTGCCCACCCTCTGCTTCTTTGTGGGGGGAATCCCCAAAACCAAAATCACCATTGAGGTTATCTTCATCAGTAGGCTGGAAAGGATCATAAATATCTAAGTCTTGGGATTGCATGGAGGGGCAGGGATTTGAAGAGCCACCACCTTCACCAGGCAGGCCCTGATAGCGGGACATAGAAGAAGAGGATGAAGAGCAAGAGGATGAAGAAGAGGTGCTAGAATTTGCCTTGTCCAGGAAGTTACCAGGTGGTGGCTGGGACCGTTGCTGAAATTCAGACTCTTGACCAGCAGCACTCTGTGGATGTTGTTGCCCCCCAGTGGAAACCCCTGTGCCAATTCCCAAAGTCATGGCCAAACAAGGTGAAGAAGTCCTGTTTGCTTTAGGGGACTTCAAAACCTCGCTTCTTTCTAAAACAGAAGTCCAAGTAGCCCTGTGTGTTAAAGGCAGAATTGTACGTGGGTCTAGAGCATAGGATTGCTCTGAAACAGAGGGGTGTCCAATTTGGCAGGCTCTGCTTCCTCTCCAGCAGGGGGAAGATGATCCAAGGCAAGCTGTAAAAATCAAATGAAGTTATCAGAAATGCACCAAAATCATTTTTAAAAGAAATCTGCATTATAAAAGAAAGAAACTCTTTATGTTTCTCAAACACTACTGTATTAAGTCTAACATAGCTGAAGGGCACCACACTGGTGAATGTTATTGTGGTCTAACAATCCACTAAATGAGCTGCTCCTAAACATGACAGCCCAAATCTCATTTCTGATAAACTAGTTCTTGGATTTACCAGCTACAGGTCTTGGTGTTACTGCAGAGGCTCTCATCAGTGGAAGAAGCTTTAAATTCTAGGCTGGCAGGCAGGGAAAGTAGAGGGACCAGAGGCAGGACATCTTTTGATTATTTTTGGAGGATTTCCCATGTAAAAGAAAAAATCTGGGCTGATGAAAATTCAGCTTACATCAAAACATACACAATAATGAATCGGGGAAAGGGAAAATCTACAGTACATTTACCCCACTAAAAAGTAACACAGTTTGTATCTTGCTGCTAGGCTTGCCAGCCCAATTTCCTTGGCCATAATATAAAACTGTTGGCTCCAGATCAACAAAATGGGGAGTAGGAACACAAGGCTTGAGGTATCTCTGCCAGAATCCCTCTCTGGGGTCCACTAGGAGAGGACTTTTGGTCCATACAGGTAGTCCTTGACTTATGACTGTAAGGGAGCCTACCATCAGTCATAAGTCATGATGGTGGTAAAGCAGGTCACCCATGTGACCACCCTGATTATACAACCTTTTTTGTGGCAGTCATTAAGCAACTGCTGCAGTCGTAAAGTGACCACCATGGTCATAAATCGAACACTATGGTCATAAAGCAAACCAGTGGTTCGCTATGGGCTAGTTTTGCCCAAACCCAGAAATACCAGGTTTCGGCAAAAAATGTCATAAAACATGGTCACATGACGGCGGGATGCTGCAAACAGCCATAAATGTGGGCCGATTGCTAAGCACCCAAAATGTAATGTCACTTAGGTGTTTGTGTGGCCACTGGAACTTCAGAACTGGGTTATAAGTAGCCCCAAGGAGGTCCATTGTAACTTCAAATGGTCACTAAGTGACTGGTCATAACTTGAGGACTAACTGTATTTCTGCCCTCTTCCTCCTTATTTGCATATGCATACGCAGGCACAACCACACACCAGCCTTCTGCATCCTCTAGGACAGGTTTCTTCTGGAGATGCCTGAAAGAGCACCAACATCCCCCAGCTGCATTTCAGTTACCAGCTCCACTTCTTCTATATCTTCATCCCCACTGTTGAGAAACAGACAATTAGGATATTCATTCCATTTATCCTTTTAGAGTCCATGTTTAATCCTTGAAGCTTCAAAGGTAGAAAGCCTATGTAACACAGGATCAACACACAGAATCCTTTGTTCTGTAGTGCCAAGACTGCAAACAGGAACATATACATTACTCTGGACAAAGTTAGCAAGGACAGCATTTTATAACTTTTACCAGAGAGCTGAATCAATTTACAGCTGCTGGCTTTAAAAGCTGCAGCTTTTCTTTTTCTTGTACAGACTTCATAGCCATCATCCACATCATTGTCATATCACTGATGTGGTAGTGTAGAGCTGCCTTTAACAATGCACATAGACTAAGACAACTATTTATCACTCCACCAACCTGGTATCTCCACTGACTTCTACAGATGCATAAGCATAATTCAGATATTTTGACCTTGTGTACTTCAGAACTGTCTCCTTCCACCATCATATCTGCCTCTGACAAGAATGTGGTACCTCTTCACGATCAGGATTTGCAGCCAACAGCATCCTGGAACATTTATCCTAAATAGGACACAGCTAGAGATAACTGGCTGGAATCTGCCACTCCTTCAGATCCAAGAAAGCAAGAGGCAATGGAGGCTGCTAGAGTGAGGATGCAATGAGCACCTGAAGTTAACAGCTGGCAGAATCAGAACTTTACCAACAGAGTAATAATGGTTTGCAGATTTATGTCAACCTTCCAGCTTCCTTGTGTTGTTTGCAACAGGCAACTGAACATCTTATGAAATTCAACTACAGATCTGCATATCAGGACTTGTGATTGCCTCTTGCTTACTCTCCCATCAGATTGGTGTTTTTTGAAGTTGGCATCTTTAAGATGTGTGGACTTCAACTCCCAGAATTCCCCAGCAAGCATGAGAGTTCAAGTCCACACAACTTAAAGATGCCTACTTTGAAAAACACTGCTTTAGAGCATGCTGCCGCCACCACCAAACAAATGACAAGAACTGGTTACAAAGAACAGTGCACTCAACTGTAAGAGGGTCCTGATCTCAGATTTTCTTAACCAGTTTCTCTTGGCTTTTCCTCAAACTGGTGTTAGATCAGCTACACTAATTACTTAAGAGTGATTTATGAAGGCTGTGGTCATAAAAACCAATTGTAAGCAACCCTAAATTAAGTTCCATTGTAACATGGGAGAGTCATTCCAGCAAATCAACATTTCCAGCTATATCTTCTTCAGAAGTAGTTGACTAGAATGCCCCCACAAGTCCCAATTCTAAAAAACTATCAAATCTTCCTCAATAGAGGGCTCATCAGAAGCAGATGTAATACCCATATTCTTAACCTAATCAGGATGAACACCTTAAAGCAGGGGTGTTAAACTCGCGATGTCACGTGACGTCGCGCAACGTATCGGGACGGTTTCGCCATTGCCGGCAATGGGGTGGGCACGGCTTCCGGATGACGCGTCCGGCCCGCGGGCCGGCAGTTTGACACCCCTGCCTTAAAGGGAAGAGAAACGACCCAGATGTTTCAAGCTGTAATTCCCATAAGCAAATACTAGACTAGCCAACAGTTAGAAACTCTGAAATTAGCAATCCAAAGCATATGGAAGGCGTTAAATTGTGAGCATCTTTCCTAAACAACTTTTAAATAGTATAATACATCTGAAGAACAATGTTGGTTATGCATCTCAGGGCATATCTAAGAGGTGTTTCAGTGTTTTTCTAACCTTGGTTGAATTCCCTAAGATCACAGTACAACATAGTAGGTACAGTCCGATGGTCCATTCAAAACCCTAATTGCTAATATAGGAACTTATGTACTGGAACACATGCCTGTGTACTGTGACTCAAGGCTGATTCTGGGCATCTCATAAAATGAGGAAATATTAAAAATTACAATCCATATAAACCCTTAACAGATGGCAAATAAAACAAATACAATGCACCGAGCAGAAGCTCCAATCACCTCAGCCGAGAGCCAAGGAGAAATGGCAGATTGTTAAGGGCCTCCAGAATGCCATCAGGGTTGCCATTCCATTTCTTAAATATCTACTTTTAACCATACACAAATAATTCTAAAATGGCCCTTTGACTTATATAACATACATCTCTGAATTTACTCAGTAAGCACTGTTATTCTATCACAGCCTTCTCCAATCTGATACCAACCTGATGTGTCAGACTACAACTCCCATAATCCCCAGATGGATGGGACCCACAGGTTGAGTTAATGAGAATTCCAGCCCACCTGTTTAGGGGAGGTGGTGTGATCATATCAATGGCACAGTTCTCATGTTTAATTTATTACATTTTTAAACCACAGATCAGCAATAGCCTTCTAAATGGTACCACAGCCCTCCAGGCAGTTTTATGGGGCTTTCTGAAAGCAGACAAATTTCCAAACTGTTAATGAAGTCCATATGATACTTTCAACAGCATCATGCACTTTATCTCCTGCAAGATGACAGCTTGAGAAGATTCCCACTTACTAAACCACCTGGGCACATATGAAGCTCTCTACTTCCTGGGGCATATGATATGGCCACTCCAGATAATCCAATATTCCAGCCAAGATAGGTGTTATACCAGATGCAGGAACCTCAAAAACCTGAAAGAACAGAAATTGGCATCATCAGCAACAAAAATAGACCAGAACCCATAACATCCCCTTTATGGTGAAAAAGAAGTGGACAAGAAAAAAAGGCTGACAGCACCATTTAACCTATGTTCACCACAGAATATCTGTGTATACTATACAATGAAGCCTTCCTCCAAAGAAATGATCCCATCCAGAAAAAGAAGTGCACTATTCAAAAGGAATAACCTGGAAAATGAAACCTGTATGGAGGTGCCTATACAGGTAGTTCTCAACTTACAACCACAATTGGGACTGGAACTTGTCACTAAGCAACGTGGATGTTAAACTGGACGGGTCTCCATGACTACCGTCCAGTTACACTTACATCCAGGGCTTTTTTTCTCCTAGAACGCTCAGAACGGAGTTCCGGCACCTTTTTTGGATGGAACCTTGTAGGGTAGGCAAAGTGGGTTGTATGACATGTGTGAGTTCCGGCACCTTTTTTTTTTTTTTACAAAAAAAGCACTGCTTACATCCATCATTATGAAATGTTTCGAGAAGCTGATAAAGGACATTATTGTAGCCAACCTCCCTCCAGCATTTGACTCGCTTCAGTTTGCTTACCGTCCAAATTGCTCTACAGAGGATGCTATTTCTTCTGTTCTCCATCTGAGCTTGGTGCACTTAGAGGAAAGAAACACTCATGTGCGAACGCTGTTTGTTGACTTCAGTTCAGCATTTAATACAATCAT
The DNA here is from genome assembly GCA_023970755.1 of Azemiops feae. Classification (NCBI taxonomy): domain Eukaryota; kingdom Metazoa; phylum Chordata; class Lepidosauria; order Squamata; family Viperidae; genus Azemiops; species Azemiops feae. The sequence continues at coordinate 41,519 of JALGBA010003867.1, read as the reverse complement.
TCCTCAGCTTCTAGTACAGGGGTCCCCAACCGCTGGTCTGTGGACTGGAACTGGTCCGCGGCATGCCAGAAACTGGGCCGCACAAACAAGCGAAGCCCCATCCGCAGAATGTAGGCAGCATGTGAAACCACACCCCCTCCGGTCCACGGAACAACCTCCCTGGTGCCCAAAAGGTTGGTGGCTGATGATCTAGTAGACAAACTGGGCCTTTTAGGCTTCAACACTTTGTGCAACTGGATTCTTGATTTTCTTACTGACAGGCCCCAGTATGTGCAAGTTGGGACTAATATTTCTAACACCATTTTCTTGAGCACAGGTTCTCCTCAGGGCTGTGTCCTAAGTCCACTGTTGTTCATCCTGTTGACCCATGACCGTTGTGCCAGGTTTGCCACTAACCATATTGTGAAGTATGCGGACGATACAACAGTAGTGGGCCTTATTCAAGATGACAATGAAAGTGCTTACCGCAAGGAAGTAGAGGGTTTGGTGAACTGGTGTAACAAAAACAGTCTCATTTTAAACGTAGGAAAAACAAAAGAAATCATTGTCGATTTCAGAAAAGGCAGGCACAGCCACACACCTCTGTGTGTGGAGGTGGTTAGCAGCATCAAGTTTCTGGGTGTGCAGCTAACGAGTAGACTAGCTTGGTTGCTCATCAGTGAGACACTGGTGAAGGTCAGCAATTTTTATAACATTTGTAGATCTCACTCTGTAGTAGATAGCCCAATGTATTTTCTCTCCTCTGTTCCCAGCTGTTCTCTGTTTAGGTAGGAGTCGCTGAGGATCAAAGGGACAGGTTATCTGTTTCTGGGCATCTTGCCAGTTGAGCCAAGGCAGCTATAATTTTATGCTGTAGTCCACCACTAGATGTCAGTAACTGTTCATTTTCCAACTTTTTAAAACAAAAAAGTATTTTCTTGTAATTTCATCAATACTCTTTCAAAGGGGAGGTCTTAACAATTTCCACAGTTCAGATTTATCCAGACTATAGCTTTATATTAAATTCCGTTTCAATATGTTTCTGTTCCCCATAAAAATTAGAGCCGCTTCCATCTATGGAAGGGTGGGGCGATCCCCTTCCTTCTCATTTTCGGAGGATTTTTGCTTCTTGGGGATCTTTTCCAGGAAATTAGTTGCAAAATAATTAAAAAAAGATCGATATTCTCACCCAGTTTCCAACACGCTGTTCACAATTGTTCTAGTTAGTACTTTTGGACTTCAGCTGCTGGTAGCTTGGGCTAGTCACAGAGGTGCAGCTAGCCTTTCTCCTGTCGGGTTGGAGGGCTTCCCCCGGATCAAACAGATCGACCGCCGTCTTTCCGTGATCCACGGGGGGGGGCTCCTTCGTCGCCTCTCTGGGGCGACTTTAGACCCATTTAGGGTCCCCTGTATATACACACACACACACACATACATAGAGGGGAAAAAATATTTGATCCCGATTTTGTACGTTTGCCCACTGACAAAGAAATGATCAGTCTATAATTTTAATGGTAGGTTTATTTTAACAGTGAGAGACAGAACAACAACAAAAAAATCCAGAAAAACGCATTTCAAAAAAGTTGTTAGACTGATCATTTCTTTGTCAGTGGGCAAACGTACAAAATCAGCAGGGGATCAAATAATTTTTTTCCTCACTGTATGTATGTTTATGTATGTGTATGGGTAGATATATACTTTCTTTTGAGAGCAGGCAACATAATTTCATTTTTAATGTGGGCCAGTGTGCTCACAGTAAAAAATGACAATAAAGGTTATTTTATCGTTAAGTGAGTCGCACCCAATGTTAGGGTTTTTTTGCCAGTCATTAAGGAAATCACCAGTCATTAAGTGAATCATGTGGTTGTTAAGCAAATCTGGCTTCCCCCATCTGGCTTTACTTGTCAGAAGCCCCCATCCCAGGAAGTTTGCAATTGACAATCATGTGACCCCGGGACACTGCAACCATCATAAATGCATGTTAGTTTTCAAGTGATCAAATTCTGATCACATGACCACAGGGATGCTGCAATGGTCATAAGTGTGAGGACTGGTCGTAAGCCACTTTTTTCAGTGCCATTGAAACTTTGAACAGTCGTGAAATGAATGGTCATAAGTCAAGGACTACCTGTACTTTAGTACAATGACTGGCACTTGTAAAGATCTGCAGTTAGCCATGTTTGCTCACCAATATTTTTTACATCAGAATAGGAACAATCATATGAGATCTCAACATACCTCACCCACTGGGCCATTTCTATTGTAGGCCAGGGCAGAGTCCCCAGTTCCCAGGCAACTTCCTCCAAAACTTTCAGTTCTAGAATTCCAACACCATTTACTTTGACTTATGTACTTGCATTCTGTATCTGAAAACAACAAACAGTGATTTATGTTTTATAACCTACTATAGACTTAAAATAATATACTGTACAATTCCAAATAATGCCTGCATATGAAGACTATCAATGGGAGTCTGGTGTTGCATAGTCTATAAATCAGCTGGCTTCAGATGTGCACAAGCGTCTTCCTTTTGGTTTTATTTTTTTAAAGAATATATACAGGTAGTCCTCAACTTACAACAGTTCATTTAGTGACCGTTCGAAGTTACAATGGCACTGAAAAAAGTGACTTATGACCATTTTTCACATGACCGTTGCAGCAGCCCAATGGTCACAAATTCAGACGCTTGGCAACTGACTCATATTTATGATGGTTGCAGTGTCCTGGGGTCATGTGATACCCTACTGCGACATTCTGAAAAGCAAAGTCAATGGGGAAGCCCGATTCACTTAACAACTGTGTTACTAACTTAACACCTGCAGTGATTCACTTAACAACCGTCACAAGAAAGGTCATAAAATGGGGGCAAACTCACTTAACTGTCCCGCTTAGCAACATACATTTTGGGCTGAATTGTGGTCGTAAGTAGAGGACTACTTGTATACCAAGATTGCTTAACAACAAATTAGTTATACCTAATTTTTCAGTGACCTTTAAGTCACCATAACAGCTATGGCCCAATATTTTCAGAAAGCCCAAATCTATGCAGTCACAAACTTGCATTTTGCCATCTGCAATATAGAAAAAAGTAGTATGTTTTATGTAAACATTGTAAAGTGGCACATGGGGAATGCTTTGAGAATGCAGTGAAAGTGTTATAAAAATGATTACAGAGCTGCTGACTGGAGTCCATCTCAATCAGCCTGGGATGTTTTTTTTCAAAGCCTTAACAGAATAACAGAGTTGGAAGGGACCTTGGAGGTTTTCCAGTCCAACCCCTGCTCAAGCAGGAGACCCTATACCATTTCAGACAAATGGCTGTCCAGTCTCTTTTAAAAAGCCTCCAGTGATGGAGCACCCACAACTTCTGAAGGCACACCATTCCACTTGTTAATTGTTCTCACTGCTAGGAAATTTCTTGTTAGTTCTAGGTTGCTTCTCTCGATTAGTTTCCATTGTTTTTCTTGCCTTCTGGTGCTTTGGAAAATAGGTTGACCCCCCTCTTCTTTGTGGCAGCCCCTCAAATATTGGAACACTGCTATCATGTCACCCCTAGTCCTTCGTTTCACTATACTAGACAAACCCAATTCCTGCAACCGTTCATGTTTTAGCCTCCAGGCCCCTAATCAACTTTGTTGCTCTTTTCTGCACTTTCCAGACTCTACATCTTTTTTATAATATGATGACCAAAACTGGATGCAGTATTCTAAGTGTGGTCTTACTAAGGCTTTATAAAGTGGTACTAATACTTCACATGATCTTGATTCTATCCCCGTTAATGCAACCTAGGATTGCATTGGCTTTTTGGGCTGCTGACGCGCACTGCTGACGCATATTTTAAGTGATCGTCCACTAGGACTTCAAGATCCCTCTCTCTGTTACTGCTGTTGAGCCAGGTTTCACCTAATGTGTACCTGTACATTTGGTTTTTCTTGCATAAGTGTACTTTTCTCTACATTGAATTTCATTTTGTTAGATAGTGCCCAGTGTTCAAGTCTGTCAAGATCCATCTGGATCTTGAGCCTATCTTCTGGGCTGTTGGCTATTCTTGCCAGTTTAGTGTCATCTGCAAATTTGATGAGTTCCCCTTCTATTACCTCATCTAAACTGTTTATGAAGATGTTGAAGACTACTGGGCCTAAAACAGAACCTTGGAGTACCCCACTGCTTCCTTCCTTCCATGTAGATGTAGTTCCATTGAGTGTGATTTGTCAGCCAGTTACAAATCCATCTGGTGATGATGCTGTCTATCCCACACTTTTTTAGCTTACCAAGAAGTAGGTTGTGGTCTACTTTGTCAAATGCCTTACTGAAATCCAAGTATACTATGTCCACAGCATTTTGCTGGTCCACTAATTTAGTCACCTTGTCAAAGAATGAAATAAGATTGGTTTGGCATGATCTGTTTTTGACAAACCCGTGTTGGCTTCTGGTTATAACTTTGCTTGCTTCTAGATGTTTGCAGATCTGTTGCTTATCTTTTCCAGGATCTTCCCAGGTATTAATGTCAAGCTGATTAGTCTGCAGTTTCCTGGATCTGTTTTTTTTTTCTTCCTTTTTTGAAGATGGGAACCACATCAGCTCTTTTTCAGTCCTCTGGTAGTTCCTCAATGGTTCAATGGTTCCAAGATGACATCTGCCAGCTCCTTCAGAACTCTGGGATGTAATCAGTCAGGTCCAGGTAATTTGAACTCGTCTAGACCAGACAGGTGTTCTCTTACCATTTTCTTGCCTATTTTAATTTGTATTCCTAGTCTGTCTTTTATGGTTAAGTTTTTGGTAGGTTGGGCTGTATTATCTTTTTGCGTGAAGACAGATGCAAAGTGTCAGTGTCCTTACCAGTCCCTGGTTCCCTCAGACGCAGAAGGATGACAAGGTGACCAGCAAACAGGAACGGTCCAACAAGTGATTTATTCCACAAACAAAGTCAGCGCTGGGAGTGTTTCGCTCCCAGCGCTTTCCATACGATCCCATCCGCGGCTCCACCCCCCCACACACACAGCAAGCCAACATCCGGTGCCTGTCCTTGAAAGCCGCACCGCAGGGGCCTCTCTCTCTCCTGGCCTGCCGCCCGGTCACAGCTGGTTGGGGCCGGCTCCGTGCTTCGCAGCGGAGTGTCGGAACCCTCTGCAGCGCAGGTAGGCCCCCTCCCCCCTCGGGCACCGCATCAGTCCTTGCTTGCCAGCTGATCGGCGACCTTGCTGCGAGGCTTCCTTGTCCGTCACCGGCGTTGCTGGGACCGAGCTGCGAGGCCGCCCAGCCGTTCGGCGCCATGCTGCTCTGCGCCCCTGGTTCCGAGCCGCAAGCCTTCCCTGTCCGTCGCCGGCGTCGCTGGGCCCGAACTGCAAAGCCGCCCGGCCGTTCGGTGGCGTCCTTGCCGGCGGTGGTGCGAGGCCTGGCTGTCCGGTGGCATTGCAACATTGGAGCTGCGGGGTGTGCATTCTCTGTCGCCTTTCCCCCCCCCTCCCGTGAATGTCAAGCCCTCAGGGCTTGACAGGCTGCTCCACCTGGAAGGCAAGGAGAAACATGTAAGCATTCACCCGCTGTAGCGGATGGTTCAGCCAACCCCCCACCCTGCTTGCCGGGGCATTGTCGATGGAACATGCGCAACAATCGGGGGGCATGGATGTCCGCTTCCCCCACCCAGGACGCCTCCATAATAGGGTACCCCGTCCACCGCACCAGGTACTGTAGCTGTCCCCATCGGATCCGAGAGTCCAGGATCTCCTGTATCTCGTAATGGTCCCCCGTGACAGGCCCTGGCACCCCTTTCACGGGTCCACAGGTGTATCTTCCCCAGGAACCGAGGTAGCTGTAACCGTACGGCCACCGGAACGGCTCTAGGTATTTGGGACCTAGCTTCTTACAGGGTACCCTCAGGCGTAGGTACTTCGTCGATAGGTACACCAGGTCGCCCACCCGAAAAGGCTTTTGGGGCCTCCTTTTCTTATTGGCCTGCGCTTTTGTGGCCTCCTCGGCTTTTACTAAGGCCTTCTTCACGTTCCCCCCCCCCCAATGTGCGTTATCCAATCCTGAGGTTGACAGGGCGAGAGGTCCCCTTGTTTATACTCGGGGATTGGGACGAAGTCCACACCGTGCACCACCCGGAAGGGGGCAAAACCGGTGCTGCTGTGCACCGCGTTATTGTACGCCACTTCTGCGAACGGCAGTAGGTCGACCCAGTCTGTCTGTTGGTACGAAACGTAGCTCCGTAGGTAGCGCTCCACCATCGCGTTTGCTCGTTCCGCCACCCCGTTGGTGCTGGGGTGATACGCTGAGCTGAGTCCTTGGGACGACCCGATAAACCAGATAAACTCACGCCAGAAACGGGCCGTGAACTGCACCCCCCGATCCGAGATGATTCGTCGGGGCACCCCGTGCAGGTGATACACCTGCATGATAAACAGTTTGGCCAGCTTCCGAGCGGATGGCAACCCCTTACATGGGACAAAGTGGGCCTGCTTGGAAAAGAGGTCTATTACGGTCCAAATCACAGTATAGCCACGACTCTCCAGCAACTCCACGATGAAGTCCATTGCAATGTCCTCCCATGGTCGGGTTGGGTCCGTCAACGTTTGCAACAACCCCAAGGGCTTCCCTGCACGGGGCTTTGTGGTGGCACAGACATGGCATCCCCGTACGTAGGCCTCCACGTCTGCTTTCATCTGCGGCCACCAGAACTGCCGCCTTACCAAATGCAGGGTCTTAAGAAACCCGAAATGGCCCGCCTGCTTTACGTCATGGCACCGTTGCAACACCCCGTCTTAGAGCCTGTGGGACATATAGTTTGTCACCTTTCCACACCAGCCCATCCCTCCTTGTCAGTAGGTCTTGATGATCCTGTAGCCAGGGGTCGTCCTGAACTGCCTTGTGAAACTCCTGGACCAGGTCGCTTAGCAGGCTGCGTGTTACCGCCTGCGCTGCTGCTTGCCGGTAGGGGGGCATGATGGCCTGTACCACCTCCTCCCGCTTACTGTTGTATTGGGGCATTCTTGACAAGGCGTCGGCTAGGAGGTTTTTCCCCCCTGGTACGTACTTTAAACAGAAACGGAAGCATTGGAAATATTGCGCCCACCGTGTTTAGGGGACAGGCACCTCGGTGTCTGCAACACCTCGAGGTTGTTATGGTCCGTCCAGACCTCGAACGGTTCCTTCGCTCCCTCTAGCAGGTGTTGCCACGTTGACAACGCCTACCGTACGGCAAACGCCTCCTTCTCCCATATAGCCCATGCCCTCTCGGTATCCGTCAGCTTACGCGACGTGTAAGCACAGGGCTGTAACGTCCCCTGGCCATTCTTCTGGAGCAACACCCCCCCACACCGCGACGTCACTGGCATCGGCCTCTACTACAAACGGCAGGTCAGGGTTTGGGTGGAGCAAAACCGGCTCCCTCGCGAACAGGGCCTTTAGGTCCTCAAAGGCCTTCTGACATGCCATGGTCCATGCCAGTGGTTGACCTGGGCGTGGCTTAGTCGCAGTCTGTCATGTTCGGAGCAGGTCTGTCAGGGGTAGGGCCACCGCAGCAAACGAGGGGATGAACTGCCGATAGAAGTTGGCGAACCCCAAGAAACTCTGTAGCTGACGGCGGGTCTGAGGCGCCTGCCACTCCAGTACGGCTTTGACCTTATTAGGGTCCATTTCCACTCCTGCCCCTGATATCCGGTATCCCAGATAGTCCAGCCGTGTTTGGTGGAAGTCGCACTTGGAGACCTTCACAAACAGGTTTGCCTTCAACAGTTTCTCCAGCACCTGTCGCACCAGACGGATGTGTTCCCCCATGTTGGAGGTGTAGATTAAGATGTTGTCTAAATATACGAGCACCCCACGGTAAAGGTGTTCATGCAACACCTCGTTGATGAGCTGCATGAATACCGCAGGGGCCCCCTGTAGGCCAAACGGCATCACCCGGAACTGGTAGCTACCAAGCGGGCAGTTGAATGCCATCTTCCACTCATCCCCTCGCTTGATACGGACCCAGTAATACGCCTCCCGTAAGTCCAGCTTGGTAAACACCTTACCCCTCGCCAAATGGGCCAACAGGTCTTTCATTAGTGGTAGGGGGTACATGTTTTCCACACAAACCCCGTTGATGCCGCGTAAGTCTACACACAAGCGCAGGGTGCCGTCCTTTTCCTTAAACAGTACTGGAGCTGTGATCCGCGATCGGGCCGGCTGGATGAAGCCCCTTGCTAGATTCCAGTCAATATACCGATGCAGCTCCTCCATCTCCCTGGGCGTCATTGCGTACATCTGGGGTTTGGGCAGTTTGGCGCCCGGCACGATGTCGATCGCACAGTCGGTCGGCCGGTGGGGAGGTAGGATGTCGCACTCCCACTCACTGAACACCTCGGCGAGGTCGGCATACATCGCCGGGAAGGGGGTTTTTCCCCTTGTGCTCTCTTGGCTTGGCTTTGCCTCCCTACTCCCTTCTCCACCCCCTTTAACCGGTTCTTGGTCTGGCGGCTGGGGACCAATCCCGATCCGTAGTTTTCAGTACCACCTTCCCACCAAATCGTTGGACCCCATTTGTCCAGCCACGCCAGTCCTAGGATAACGGCCTCGGTCATGGAAGGGACCACGATGAAGCGGAGGACCTCCCAATGGGCCCCCATCTCTAGCCTGACGGGCTCTGTTATGAGGGTAGCCGGAGCCCCCCCCCAGAAGGGACCCATCCACCTGCTCAAACCGGATTGGGATGGCCAGCTGCCTCACCCACCACGCCCTTACTAATCAGGCAACGGGTGCAGCGGGAATCAATGAGGGCCCTGTATTCCCCCTGATGACCTGTCTGTGGACTCGTCAGTACAATAGGGACAACAAATGGTCGTATCGGTTCAGTCACCATAGGGTCCTCTGATGGCTCGTCCTCGCTATCATACGCCACCAACTGGTATCTGGTGGCTGCTGTTGCCTCCTCCTCCTCCTGGGTCGTCCGTCGAGGGGTGGTCCCTTCCGACTGATGCGCCGCCCTCAGCTTCTCTGGGCCCTTGGGTGTGGGACCGGCCTTCCCAGGGGTCGATAGGTTTCCCCGTGGAACGGGGACCGGACACTCCGCTGCCCGATGCCCTGGCTGGTTGCACCGGAAACACCTGAATGACACCCAGAGATTGGGCCCAGAGGAACCCGAGCCCGAAGCCTGGGCCCTCCGTCCTTCATCCCTTGGCTTCTCTATGACCCTACGTGGTACCGATGGGACCTCCCCCTTTGGGCGGAACTCCTGCAGGCCTGCATCCAAGTCCACCACTACACGGAACCAGTCCTGGAGTCGGCTCGGGACACCATGAAAAACACACGCCTGGCGCATATCTCGGTCCAGGCCTGCTCGAAACTGGTGAACCAGTAGACGTTCTGGCCAGGACCGCAGTCTACCGGCCACCCGCCGGAATTCACGGACGTACTCTGCCGCAGACCAGCCTCGCTGCTTTAGCGCCAATATCTCTGCCTCGGCCCGCTGGACCCGGGAGACGTCCTCAAACCGGGATCGCAGAGCCTCCAGGAACAGACCGGCGTTGGCAAGTTCCCTGGCATGGTCACTGTAGAGGTCCGCTGCCCATTCTGCTGCTTCGCCCTGCAATCCCGCCGTTATCGCCACCACCATTGCCCACTGAGATGGATAGGAGCGAGTGTACCGGTCTAGATGGCTTATAACCTGGCTGAGGAACATCGCCAACCGGTCCAGGTTCCCATCGAACATCGCTGGTATTGGTGGCGGACCCCAAACCACCCCTGGACCCCATGGCCCCAAAGACCAACCCGTTCCCCCGTTGACCGTCAGCCATAGGTGGAGAGCGCTGGTCCCCGGGCCCTACCGTCCGCCGGATCAAGGACCCAGTTGGCCTAGCCGGCCGCCTGGTGGGGGCTCCATCCATCAACAACCTGCCTTCCCACACAGGCCGTGATTGGTCTGTCGGTATACCTTGATCAGGGCCTCCCACCTGAGGGGTACCAGGTGCATGCCCAGGGGCTACCCTGAACCGTGGGCTGGCCAGACGGAATCGGGGTGGTCCCGACTGGGTTGGCTGTGCCTCCGTCCGGGGCCACGAAGCCGTCTCACGGGCCACTTCCCATCTTGACCATGAGGGGGGATCCTGGAACCCGGTCTCACCGAACCTGTCCCTCAGGATATCCATGGTGTGACGTCCGGGTGCCGTGGAGTAGCTCCAATCCCCATCGTCTTCATCCGTGAGATGCCTCTCCCGCCACTCCAACAGAGGCCCTTCGGCACCCGGTGTATGTGTGTGGCCGGCATCCGGGTTGGTGAGCGCAGAGCTGTGCCACCACTCCCCCGAAGGGCCTGGGGGCCCTGCGTCCTGGGGCTCACTCACCGGAGCTGCAGGCCGTGCCTTGGGCCGCACCACTGGCTGAGCATCCCCAGCTCCTGCATCAGGCATTGGCCCTGCTGCCTCAGCTGGCTCTCCTCCCTCAGCCACAGGTGCTGCCTCCTGCGTTTCCTCAGCCATTCCCTGGATAGCACACCAGGGTAATGGGAAGGATGAACGAAAAAGGCGAGCGCTGACTTTTCTGTCAGCGTCCTTACCAGTCCCTGGTTCCCTCAGACGCAGAAGGATGACAAGGTGACCGGCAAACAGGAACGGTCCAACAAGTGGTTTATTCCACAAACAAAGTCAGCGCTGGGAGTGATTCGCTCCCAGCGCTTTACATAGGATCCCATCCGTGGCTCCACCCCCCCACACAGCAAGCCAACATCCGGTGCCTGTCCTTGAAAGCTGCACCGCAGGGGCCTCTCTCTCTCTCCTGACCTGCCGCCCGGTCACAGCTGGTTGGGGCCGGCTCCGTGCTTCGCAGTGGAGCGTCGGAACCCTCTGCAGCGCAGGTAGACCCCCTCCCCCCTCGGGCACCGCGTCAGTCCTTGCTTGCCAGCTGATTGGCGGCCTTGCTGCGAGACTTCCTTGTCTGTCACCGGCGTTTCTGGGACCGAGCCGTGAGGCCGCCCAGCCATTTGGTGGCATGCTGCTTTGTGGCCCCGGTTCCGAGCCGCGAGGCTTCCCTGTCCGTCGCCGGTGTCGCTGGGCCCGAACCGCAAAGCCGCCCGGTCGGTCGGTGGCGTCCTTGCCGGCAGTGGTGCGAGGCCTGGCTGTCTGGTGGCATTGACACATTGGAGCTGCGGGGTGTGCATTCTCTGTCACCTTTCCCCCCCCTCCCGTGAATGTCGAGCCCTCGGGGCTTGACACAAAGGATGAATTAAGTAGCTCTGCTTTCTCTCTACTGCCCATTACTTCCTTGCCATCTTCTCTCATTAGTGAACCGATTGTTTCCTTGGCTTTTTTCTTGTTTTTTACATGTTGAAAGATACTTTATTATTTTTGACATTTGTTGCAAGTTTTACTTCATTCTGTGCCTTAGCTTTCCTGACTTCATCTTTGCAAGTTCATGCTATTTGCTGGTATTCTGTCTTAGTTATGTGTCCCTCTTTTCATTTTTTGTACTTATCCTGTTTGTCTTTCAGTTTATCAGAGAGTTCTTTGTGTAACCATGCTGATTTCTTCTTGGATTTCTTGTTTTTCTTTTTCAGTGGTATTGAGCTGGACTGGGCTTTTATAATCATATTATAAAATATGATTTATAAACATACTGTATGTTCTACTATTTTGATTGTGCATTTGGGAGGTATGATGAAAGCATTCTGGAAAAACTGAGAAATGTGGGTACAAATCAAAACAATTTTAAAAAATTCTGAATATCTAGGGTAATGTGGTAATTAAGATTTTCTAATTTTAAAGACTGATTAAATTTATATAGCTGTCCATCTCACAAATAAGTGATTCTGGGCGGCAAACAAGATATGTACGTCCCTCTAATCTAGGAACTGACAGTTTATGGATGAGACAGCTCTACCTTTATGGCTTTTTATAGTCTAAGGATATTGTAGGTAGACAACTCTGATGCAGATACCACCCTTCAATCCTGGTTTCTCATACCTTTCTCACTAGTTGGATATTTCAGTTTCCCTGCTAGGCCACTGCCCACAGCCTGCTGAAAGGCGTTCTATGAAGACAGGAGATAGAGACAGTTATCAGCTACTGTGAAACATCAAATGTGACAACTGCCAAAAGATCAGCTAAATATAACCAACAGATTTTTACAGCAAATACTAAACATCTCTACACAGGAAAAATTGTGTGAGAGCCAAGTGCTGAAAGGGACACAAACCTTGAACACAACCACCTCACAAAATAAGTACTGTAAAAGCCATAATATTGGTTGGGAATCTCATTTTCCTTACTAATCTCCTTGTTACACAATTATAAAACATCAGCTATTATATTGCAAGAAACTACCAGAGGTTTACATAAGTATTATAAGGAATGGAACATCATTTTAAAAAATGATGCTACCAGCAGTTATCAAAAGGAATCTAATGAAGTTAAATCCTTCCTTTAAAGCCAGACTTGCAAATTAACATTCATTTGGTTACTACAGGTAATAGGAACTTTGCTCAGGCAACTAAAACTAATCCAAAATTTTCTTTTTTTAGTTTATCTTTGTTCGAACCTGGGTGTTTTACAACTGAACAGAAGTCTATTCCCTATGTTCTGTTCAGCGCAAAAGTGAATTCTGGTAGCCATGACACTTGCAGTAGAAATCTTCTGCCTACTACTGATTTAACTTTGAATTGGGCCTTGTGCCTAATCAAGACACAAAACAGACATCTAACGACATCTAGTGGCTAGAGGTGGAATAAAGGAATAAAGCACTGAATCTTGTTATGTCTGGAGTGAACTTGGCGTGAAGCCCAGACACAATTAGACTCTGATGTTCCTGGAAACTTTTCCTTTTGTAGACTGCAGCTGGAAAAAGGAAAAAAAAATATTTGGGTTGTTTTTCTGCATGGTGGAAACTATAAACTACTTTGAAGTAGGCCTGTCTGGATTACAAACATCGATTGAATCACAGCTTTAAGAACTACCTAGAGACAGAAAGAAAATTGACTTTTGGCTACTTCTTTTTTGGGAGGTCCTATGGATTACTAACTGGGCCAGCTGGACACTTTGGATTATAAAGGCTGGTTGATTGACAATTTTTGGGTTTTTTGAACAGAACAGCCTTTGCATTTTTCCTCTTGGATTTGGTGCTGAAAGACACAGGTAGATTACAAATTTCTTTTTTCTCCTTTTTTCCTTCCTTTGGTGATGGACCTATAAGATGGACTATTGGATTACAAAAGCTATAGATAAAGACTACAAGAAGTATTTGGGATGATTTAAAATTCAAATTGGAATTTAAATATTGTATTGTGATATTGATTATAAGATTGCTTGCTCTGTATAAGGCTGATAATTAGGGGACATAATAGATTTGATAGAAGAGTTTGAGGGGGGGGAAGCAAAAAATGAGTGTTCCAAGCTTGACTAAAACAGGCAAGAAACCCACCTCAGCACCGTCTTCTGGTGCCCCCAGCCCTGTTTACCAGAGATCAATTGAATCAATGCTTCAGCAAGAAAAAAACAACAATTTTCAGAAGGAAAAGCAGGCCACATTACAATTAGTACAAGAGGCGATAACCTCGCATAAAGACACAAGAAAAAATCATGATGAGACATAAGACAATTTGGATAAAATAAATGAACAAATTCAGAATTTAAATTCACAATTAGAAAATTTTCAGCAAAGGACCACAAAGAATGAACAAAGAATTCAGAAAATAGAAGACAAATCAGAGGAAACTGACCAAAAGATGGAACAAATAAAAGAAGAAAACCAAAGGCTGATGCAGGCTAATAAAGACTTGGAGGATTCAGTGGCAGTTCTGGAAATGGAGAAGGCATCTTATTTTTTAAGATTTCAGAATATAATGGAAGACAAAGAAGACCTCCCAGATCTGATGATAGAGCTGCTAGCAGAAGCGTTGGAAATTGGGAGACAGGAAATGGAAGGATAGACCAAATGTTTAGAGTCAATTCAAGCTATGCCAGGAGAAACAGACTTCCCAGAGAGGTACATGTTAAGATTTGTGAAAAAATCAACAAGAGACGAGATATTGAGAAAAGTGACAGATGACCCATTGTGGTATAAAGAAAAGGAAATTGCAGTCTTGAAACAGATTCCTAGAAGGATAATAAGAGATTCACGAAAAGAATATCAATTTTTGTCCAAAAAAAATAATTGAGAGATACAGAGCTTTCTTTGAAGAACAAAGTTCAGAACTTCAAACAGATAAGGAATGTAGAAAGCAGGGAGAGGCAGTACCAGAAGAGGCAGCTGCACGAAGAGAGGAAGAAGAAATGGAAAATATAGATCAAGAAGAAGGGGCAAAGGCAAGAGAACAAAGACAGACGAGAACAACTAGGAGAATAAAACCTAAATATAATTTTAAAAAATGGAGAAGGAAAATGGGATCCTCTCAATAAATATAAATGGATTGAACTCCCCCGCAAAAAGGAATTTTTTTTTTATATGATTACAAAAATTAAAAATGGATATAGTCTGCTTCCAAGAAACACATAAAAAGACAACATTATAAACTTTTGGAATGCTCAAAAATTGGGAAACTCTACTTCTCATTAGCACAACAAAAGAAAAGAGGAGTAGTTTTATATATTAAAGAGACAATGGATTCTAAACAAGTCTATGCAGATGAAGAAGGAAGAATATTAATGGTGGAAATAATGATAAATCAAAAACAGATATTGATGGTAGCAATATATGCACCAAACAACAAACAAGAAGAATTTTACCAAAAACTACATAAGAAAATAGTGGAAACAGAATATCAAAACATTTGCTTGTTAGATTTTAATGCAATTGTAGACAGAAAGCTAGACTATAAAAGCAGTAAAACAGAGAAAAAAGGAAGAAATATACTACCTAAGGCTTTTTTTTTAAATGGCAGAAGAAATCTGTATACAGTGGAGGGAAAAAAATCCAAAAAAATCTCAGTATACATTTTATTCGAATAGGCACAAATCATGGTCCAGAATTGATATCATATGGTTATCCTCTGAATTAAGAATGAATATACACGAGACTGAGATAGAAACCAATATATGGGCAGATCATAATCCGATAAAGATGACCTGGAGAGGAACAAAGAAAAAACTCAAATGGTCATTGAATCAAGCTTTATTAAAAGAGAAAGAATTTATACAAATAGCAGTAAAGGAAATGGAATTCTTCTTTAAAGAAAATAAAAAAGAAGAGACATCACTTCAAAATGTGTGGAACACGGCCAAAGCATACTTTAGAGCAGGGGTGTCAAACTGCCGGCCTATGGGCCGGATGCATCATACCGAAACCGCGCCCACCCCAGCTCCGGCAATGGGGAAAAAATCGCGATATATCGCAACATGTCACGTGATGTTGCGATTTTGACACCCCTGCTTTAGAGGCTTAGCTATAACGTATATGGCAAAAAAGAATAAGGGAAAAAAACAACAAACAAAGTTAAAGGAAGAACTTAAAAAAATGGAATTAGACTTACAAACAGACCCACAAAAGAAAACTTTTAAAAAGCAAATGGAGATAATAAAACACAAATTAAACTTAATAGAAGCTGAAGAAATGGCCCAACAAATTAAAAGGGCAAAACAAAACATTTTTGAAAATGCTAACAAACCGGGTAGATGGTTAGGCTACAAATTGAAAAAAGGTGAAGAAATTGATAAATAAACTACAAGATGGGAAAGGATGTTTGCAATTTCAAAATGAAACAATAAAATAGTTAAAGAATTTTATGAAAAAGTATATGATATAGAAGAAATTCCTAAGGAAAAAATAATTCAATATATGGAAAAAGCTAAATTACCAAAAATACCTGAAAATTTTAAAAACATGTTAAATGAAAAAATAACAATGTTGGAATTGACGGAGGCTATAAAAAGACAAAAATATGACAAGACTCCAGGACCAGATGGGTCACCGGCAGAGTTCTATAAATGTCTACAAGACACATTAAGCTTACCAATGAAAGAGGTTTGTAATGAGGTATTATCAGAGGCCAAAATACCAAACAGCTTGACAGAAGCCAACATTACTCTAATTCCAAAAGAAGACTCAGACCTGACTCAGATAAAGAACTATAGACCAATATCACTATTAAATGTGGATTATAAAATCTCCGCCAGATCTCCGGAGCGAGTGTGCCTCGCTCTTATTGAGAGCAATCCTGCTCTGCGTCTCCGTTTCCTTTCACTCAGAAGGAGCAGACAAACTCAAACCTGCCGCTCAAACACCTTTCATCCGGAGACCTGAGTCACATGGAGTTTCAAGCAGTCACACGGAGCATTCCTTTCCGTTTCTGAAGTGCCCCACTGTAGGCACACGGACCTTCCAATCTTTCTCAGGTCTGTGTATGGATAAAAAGTGTTTGAGCGGCAGCAGCTTGAGTTTCTCCGCTCCGTCCCGAAGGAAGAAACCGGAGGCGCAGAGCAGGATTGCTCTCAGGAAGACGGAGATGCACTGCATGCGCAGGCCTTATTGAGAGCAATCCTGTTCTGCGCCTGTTTCCTTTCACTCGGAGCAGAGACACTCAAGCCACTACCACTTAATGAGTGAGGAGGATGAGGAGAAGAGTGGTGAGGATTTGTGCCAGCCGGCCGGCCAGGCGAAAACTAGGTCGGGAGGGGTGGCTGGCTGGCTGGGGAGGGGGATCATGGCCACTCAGGTGGTTGCCGCTGCTGCCAGCTTGGATGCGGGTGCAAGGGACCTGGCCCCATGATGCCTCCCCGCTCAGTTGAAGGTTTCGTTCCTGCCCTCAAACTAAGGCTGGTGCATGTGAGTGAGCAGCGCACCAGGGCCACGGACGGCATTGGTTCCTGCGCCTGGCCGACTCCGATCCCACGCTTTGCCCCACAGGCATGCAAACGAAGCAAACACTTCCCCCCCCCCCAGAGAATGGAAGCTTCCGGGGGCCATGATCTCTTTTGCAGAGAATTTGTGTTTGAACTTGTGAGATATTACGGCACCCAGGAGCTTCCATTGTTGGCGCAAAAAGCATTTCCAAGCCAACTCTCCTCTCCCTCAAAGAGAAACCGTGGCAGGGAGGGAGGGGGAAGCAGTTGTGAGGAGCGGGGAGAGGAATAGGGTGAATATTGCAGAGCCTCTGCGGTTGGTCACTCGTAAGGGCGAACGACTGCTGTGGTGCTGCAATAGTCGTAATTTTGGGATTTGCTCATAAACACTAGGGGGCGCTGATCACGTAACTTTGAACGAGCATTAAGTGAACGCTCGTAATTTGGGGATTACCTGTATTAACTTTGGAAGTGTTGAATAGAAATGTTAGAAGAACTTCCGGTTTTGCCCGGTAGCACACGGTCGCAGGATTGTGAAGTCCGCTTCCTGCGGCTCTTTTCGCCCTGCCAGGGGACCCTAAATGGGTCTAAAGCCACCCCGAAGAGGTGGCGAAGAAAGAGGGGCGCCCCAGAGATTCGGGAATGACGGCGGTCGTCCCGTTCGATCGGGAAATTCCCTCTACCCCGACAGGAGAAAGGCTGGCCCCATCTCGGTAACCAGCCCAAGCTACTTGCAGCCAAAGTCCACAAGTACTCACCAGAACATCGGTGAACAGCGTGCTGAAACTGGGTGAGAAATTTGATCTTCTCTCTCCTACTCTTTATCCTGAACTTTTGGAAAAGATACCCCAAGAAGCAAAAAAGCCTCCAAAAGTGAAAAGGAGGGGGAGCTTTGCCCCACCCTCCCACGGAAGGAAGCGGCGAATTAAACTATTAAGGGGGACAAAAACATACTGTTGCTGACATCTAGTGGTGGAAGAGAATATATAACTTTAGCTGCTTTGTTATAAGTATTGGCAGGACGCCCAGAATGAGATAACCTACTTCTTTGATCTTTAAAAAGAGCTAAACAAAAGAGGACATTTTGGGGAAAAGAGGAAATCAACTAAAACCATTATGTGGATTATGGATTATAGAAATCAATTGTTAGTGATTGTTTAACAAATGTAAACCCAGACAACACACTGTTCACCAATTATTGATTTATGTTTTAAAAAATCAATAAAATATATTACAAAAAAAAAAGAGCTAAACAAAACATTCTGGGCCAGCCACAATAAGCAAAGATTATAATTGAAAAAACATAACTGACCTTCCTGGATGATAAACACCTATTGACTGTGACTTTAAAGCTGTTTTCAGAGAAAGAATGTTTTTTGAATTCTAGCTATCATGGAATCTCAAGAGCTTGCAAAAAGAACTTGTCAAGAAAAACCAAATACTTTCCAGGAGGAAATGCTCGCTATGTTGCAACTAATCCAAACAATAATAGCTCTAAACCACAATGAAATTAAAAACAACTTTGATGACATAAATGGACATATCTTTACGTTAACCTCACAACATAAGAATTTTCAGAAAATGAAAGAATCTACCAATGGAAGGGATTGTGACTTAACACAGATGGAGGAAAACACACAAGACGTGACTGAAGCACTGGAACTGGAAGAGATAGTCCACACCCCAGAATCACAAAACAAAGCCGAAGATAAGAAGAAAACCCTGACAAAATGGATTACAGAGATACCAAAATATCTACGACTTGAGAGACAAAAAAAGATAAAAGAAATCAACGTCTTACCTGATTTGTCTCTCCCATCTTTAACAACATCCACAAGAAAATGGCAAGACTTTTTAACTAAGTGGAATAGATGGATGAGAAAAGCCGTTCAGCGAAAGAAAAAGACTAAAATCAGATTCAAGGGATTAGAAGATTGGACCTATCAGAAGCAATTTTTAAAGATTAAGCATTTGTTTGAATATGGTTAAAATATAATATGGTATGCTGAACCAGTAACTATTGAATGGAATAGAGTTAAAAGATATATATATATATCTACGTGTCTTATCAGATGCAATTTTTAAAGATTTGTTTGAATATGGTTAAAATATAACATGGATTACTTAATTAGTAAATATCGAATGGAATAGAGTTAAAAAATGGGGGGAAATGGGGGATATAAATGAATTTTAATTTGAGAGAAATATGTTTTTCTTTTTCTTTTTCTTCTTTCTTATTCTGAGTAGTATTGTATTTTTTTTTATGATATGAGAAATGTAATCGTTGGATTATTGTGAGGGAAACAGTTTAGATATTTAACCATAAACCAACTTTGAGAAAATCCTAACAGATAAAAATGATTTCAATTCTGTGGGGAAAAAGTCTAAATGAGAATGTTGAAAATAGGACATATAACGCAACCAAGAGGACTAACTAGAAAAGAAGTTCTATATTGATGCTATTACTAATTGGATAAATGTTAGAAAAATGTTTATATTTAACCTCTTTGTTACTAAAATACTAAGAACTGTATTAACCTAATGTTTGCAAAAGAGAACAATATGGGAAGAAGAGAAAATCAAGGAAAGCTGTTATGTAGAGTACGATATGATAGAAATTGACTATTATTGATTGTTGTGAAATGTGAACCCAGACAACATGCTGTTTACTAAGCACCAGGTTATTTTAAAAAAATCAATAAAATATATATATATAAAAAAAAATGTTAGACAAGACCCAGAAATTAAGGGAATGGAGATAAAAGATGAAAACTACAAACTACAAGCATTTGCGGATGACTTGGTATTTATACTAGAACCACCCTTGGAGACAAGCTCTAAATTATTGAAAAAGATAGAAGAATTCAGAGAAGTAGCAGGATTGAAAATAAACAGAGAAAAGACTAAAGTTATAGTTAAGAACCTTACAGATAAACAAAAAAATCAACTCTCAGGAAAAATAGATCTCCAGATAGTTAAGAAAGTCAAATACTTGTAAGGCAGGACATAAAACAAGACAGGACATAAAACAAGACATAGGTCATAAAACAGGACATGAGTCTTAAATGCGTGTATTAGTTAGAAGAAGCTATCTGCCTCTAGCATGAACTGGCAGCAGGAAACAGAAAGATGTGTGCCAGTCTAAAGTGTTAATCATGCCATATGTTATGCCTATCCATATATGCGTAAATTCTGCTCAGCTATCTTCGCTTGCTGGGAAAAAGCTAATGCTCAAGCAAAAAGGAAGTGGAAAATGTCAAAGCACAAGTTCATCTGTCGGTCGCACAAAGGTGTCAAGCTTGAAGCTCTGTTACAGGTAACCACATATGTCTCTGTGTCTCATTTGTAGCTAACCACAAGTGTGCTGAAGGAAACTTAGATGCTTTGGCAAGACACCTGTGACCTCGATCCATGAGAGGGGGACAAGATATTTCGCTACTCTAGCATAGCAACAGGGGGCTGTAAGGGGGCTGAAATTCAAGTAACCAATCAATGCTAACAAGTTACATTTCCGTGTTTTGCTGCTTCTAAAAGAGTATATATGTACTTGTTGTTCCATGAGAAGGTGTTCAGATGTTGTTATGAGTTTTGCTCTGAACCTTTGCGCAAATAAAACCAACTTCTTTTGATTGCATCTGGAAGATTGAGACATACAATAAGGCCCTTGCTGGTTGGTTCTTAATTCTGAATTTGCACGACACTAAGCCAAGAATCCTAGCTTAACCTGTGATTGAAGAAGTCACTCCACTTGGCATGTCACCAGGCTTTACGAAGAAGACAGATGTTATGCACAAACTGAAAAATAGGATTGAATGTACCCTAACAGACTCCTTCATGGATTACTGCCTTGTTGTGGCGAAGGGGCTTGCGTAACTCAATGAAGCTATGAGCTATGCCGTGCAGGGCCACCCAAGACAGATAGGTCATAGCAGAGAGTTCTGACAAAATGTGATCCACTGGAGAAGGAAATGGCAACCCACTCCAGTATCTTTGCCATGAAAACCCCATGGACAGTACCAAAAGGCAAAAAGATATGACGCTGGAAGATGAGCCCCTCAGGTCGGAAGGTGTCCAATATGCTACTGGGGAAGAGCAGAGGGCTAGTACTAGTAGCGCCAGAAAGAGTGAAGCGACTGGGCCAAAGCCGAAAGGACGCTCAGCTGTGGATGCATCTGGTGGTGAAAGGAAAGTCCGATGCTGTAAAGATCTTTTCTCCATAGGAACCTGGAATGTAAGATCCATGAATCAAGGCAAGCTAGACATGATCAAACAAGAGATGACAAGACTGAACATTGACATCTTAGGAATCAGCGAACTAAAATGGACAGGAATGGGTGAATTTAACTCAGATGACCATCAGGTATACTACTGCGGGCAAGAATCCCTCAGAAGAAATGGAGTAGCCTTCATAGTCAATAAAAGAGTAGGAAAAGCAATACTGGGATACAATCCCCAAAATGACAGAATGGTCTCAGTTCGAATCCAAGGCAAACCATTCAATATCACAGTAGTCCAAGTCTATGCCCCAACCACTGGTGCTGAAGAAGATGAAATTGACCGGTTCTATGAAGCCCTACAGCACCTTATAGAATCAACACCAAAAAATGATGTCCTTATCATCATGGGGGATTGGAATGCTAAAGTAGGAAGCCAAAAGATAACTGGAATAACAGGCAAGTTTGGTCTTGGAGTACAAAATGAAGCAGGGCACAGGCTGATAGAATTTTGTCAAGAGAATACGATGGTCATAGCAAACACTCTTTTCCAACAACCCAAGAGACGGCTCTACACATGGACATCACCAGACGGTCAACACAGAAATCAGATTGACTATGTGCTCTGCAGCCAAAGATGGAGAAGCTCTATACAGTCAGTAAAAACAAGACCAGGAGCTGACTGTGGCTCAGATCATGAGCTTCTCATTGCAAAATTTAGGCTTAAATTGAAGAAAGTAGAGAAAAGCACTAGGCCACTCAGGTATGAACTAAATCATATCCCTGCTGTATATACAGTAGAGGTGACAAATAGATTTAAGGAATTAGATCTGATAGACAGTGCCTGAAGAACTATGGATGGAGGTTCGCAACATTGTACAAGAGGTAGCAACTAAAACCATCCCAAAGAAAAAGAAATGCAAGAAAGCAAAATGGCTGTCTGAGGAAGCTTTGCAAATAGCTGAGGAAAGAAGGGAAGCGAAAGGCAAGGGAGAAAGAGAAAGATACACCCAATTGAATGCAGAATTCCAGAGAATAGCTAGAAGAGATAAGAATGCCTTCTTAAATGAACAGTGCAAAGAAATAGAACAAAACAATAGAATAGGGAGGACCAGAGATCTCTTCAAGAAAATTGGAGATATGAAGGGAACGTTTCATGAAAGATGGGCATGATAAAGGACCAAAATGGCAGGGACCTAACAGAGGCAGAAGAGATTAAGAAGAGGTGGCAAAACTACACAGAAGAACTATACAAGAACGAGCTTAACGTCCCAGATAACCACAATGGAGTGGTCACTGACCTCGAGCCAGACATCCTAGAATGTGAAGTGAAATGGGCCTTAGGAAATCTGAGCAACAACAAAGCTAGTGGAGGTGACAGTATTCCAGCTGAGCTATTCAAAATCTTAAAAGACGATGCAGTAAAAGTGCTACACTCAATTTGCCAGCAAATTTGGAAAATTCAACAGTGGCCACAGGATTGGAAAAGGTCAGTTTACATTCCAATTCCAAAGAAAGGCAATGCCAAAGAATGTTCAAACTATCGCACCATTGCACTCATTTCACATGCAAGTAAAGTTATGCTTAAAATCCTACAAGCTAGACTCCAGCAGTATGTGGATCGAGAACTTCCAGAAGTACAGGCAGGATTTCGAAGAGGCAGAGGAACTAGAGATCAAATTGCCAACATACGCTGGATCATGGAGAAAGCTAGGGAGTTCCAGAAAAACATCTACTTCTGCTTCATTGACTATGCTAAAGCCTTTGATTGTGTGGATCACAACAAATTCTGGCAAGTTCTTAAAGAGATGGGAGTACCAGACCATCTTATCAGTCTCTTGAGAAACCTATATGCGGGTCAAGAAGCAACAGTGAGAACTGGACACGGAACCACTGATTGGTTCAAAATTGGGAAAGGAGTCCGGCAAGGCTGTATACTGTCGCCCTGCCTATTTAACTTATATGCAGAGCACATCATGAGAAAGGCAGGGCTAGATGAATCAAAAGTTAGAATTAAGATTGCCGGGAGAAATATCAACAACCTAAGATACGCAGATGATACCACTCTAATGGCAGAAAGTGAAGAGGAACTAAAGAGCCTCTTGATGCGGGTGAAGAAGGAGAGTGCAAACGTTGGCTTGAAACTCAACATTAAGAAAACCAAAATCATGGCATCTGGCCCTCTCAATTCCTGGCAAATAGATGGGGAAGAAATGGAGGTAGTGACAGATTTTATTTTCCTGGGCTCCAAGATCACCGCAGACGGGGACTGCAGCCAAGAAATTAAAAGACGCTTGCTCCTGGGGAGGAAAGCTATGGCAAATCTAGACAGCATACTAAAAAGCAGAGACATCACCCTGCCAACAAAAGTGCGTATAGTCAAGGCCATGGTTTTCCCAGTTGCAATGTATGGCTGTGAAAGTTGGACCATAAGAAAGGCTGAGCGCAAAGAATTGAGGCCTTTGAACTATGGTGCTGGAGAAGACTCCTGCGAGTCCCTTGGACTGCAAGGCGTTCAAACCGGTCAGTCTTAGAAGAGATCAACCCCGACTGCTCTTTAGAAGGCCAGATTCTGAAGTTGAAACTCAAATACTTTGGCCACCTAATGAGAAGGAAGGACTCATTGGAGAAGAGCCTAATGCTGGGAAAGATTGAGGGCAATAGAGGAAGGGGATGACAGAGAATGAGGTGGCTGGATGGAGTCACTGAAGCAGTAGGAGTGAGCTTAAATGGACTCCAGAAGATGGTAGAGGACAGGAAGACCTGGAGGAACATTGTCCATGGGGTCGCGATGGGTCAGACACAACTTCGCAACTAACAACAACTGCTTCAAGACTGCAGGGCTGTTCCTTTCCTTATTTTTTTCCTGTAAGTCCCCATTTGCAAAATTAGTCCGTTTTCTTTGGAAGGCAAAGTGAAAGCTGCTTTGGGGACAAATTTCATTCATTACATGTTCCTAAAAAGTTTTAGTTGGAAGTTAATTTTTAAAATGGGGTTTATTTCCAAGAAGCATAACCTCATGGACATATATCTCTTTGGAAGCAAGTATTTCAAAGATGCATTCCCTCCACATCATGACTTTTATTATAACACAGTTGAAACCAGGTGCCCATTTCTGGTTCTAATAAACTTTGATCTTTAAAAAAATGTAACTGAAAACTAATCGTTAACTTCGATAGAATTCTTTAAAAAGGGGGAGGAAACGAGAGCAAGACAGACCGACCATCAAGTAACACAGTGTACAGTGTGAGATTTTGTTCCAAAATTTCTTTTCCTGCATAAAAGGTGGTTGCTATATTTAAAAAAAAAAATAGAAAAACACACACTTGAGCTGGGGTAAAGGAAAAAAAATAAGGAAAATATGCATAGTTTCTAAGCAGTGGTAAATCATTATGGTATGGAAAAAATGTTACACTGGATTTGCAAATGAAACTGGCTTAATAATTAAAAGGGATATACAAATAAACTAGAAGAGTGACTTAGATAACTTTATTTTTGATTTACAAAAGACATGTTCAAGTTTTAAAGGAATTTCTGAGAAGAGACAAAGAGAAAATGAAAGGAAATCAAGTTCTGGAATGCTATTTAAAAGGATTAAAGATCAAGATTGCTAAAAACAAAAGGAAGGAATATAAAGTTGGTATATTTGATCAAGGTTAACATATATACAGTATGTTGTTATTACTCCTAAATGTTAATGGACTTTTGCTGATTAGGACTGAATGATGTGGCTTTAAGAATTTGTTTATAGGTAAGAGATGAGATATGGGAAGAAGAGTTCTTTTGTTGTAGTATCAGAAAAGGTTATAAGTTACTGAAATTGTTTGTACTTGCCATGATGAAGGGGGAAGTCATTTTTATACTGGATATCTGTTTTCTTTACTATTTTTTTCTTTTAATTTTTTTTTCTCTGCAGTTTTCTTTTTACTTTTATATTTTAGTTTGTCTTAGTTTTTTAGCTTTGTATCTGTAAAATTTAATAATAGTAGTATAAAAAAGTAAATAATTATTTATCACTATATCAGAAAGGCCTATTCTATGCTGATTCAGAATGTCCTGTTTAATATTCATTAACTACTGCATTTGATGAAATACTATTCAGCGACAAAGTCTCATCTTGTTTCAATTCCTTGAAAATCTTAAATTCAAAAAAATCTTAAGCTTTGAGATACTCAAGAAATAGAAGATTCTTTTCAAATAATTTGTACAACTTCCGTGTTTGCTTTCTAATTTTAAGGAGGCTTAAAAATTACTATTGTGGTATTCCTGATGTTGTAATAGTAATGCTAATAAGGACAAAATATGGCTCCTGCTGCAAAACTCCAGCTGCTTCTAAAGCATCTTATAAAGTTCAAGTCTCACTAGTTCTCAAATGAGAAGATACTTATTCTTTTAATTCACAAAAAAAATGAAAGATGTTGCATAGACTTCTTCAGAGCTTGTAATCACTTGGTGGCTTCCAACTGTCATGGTATAGTTTTTATTAGTTTAGTAGTTTGTTGCATCTCTTTCCAGTGCTAGAATATCTAACTCTACTGTCACAAAGTAATGTTTTAAAAATCAAGTTCTTTGCACTGATTCCCAGGTAACATTTAGACCAAGAGTACAAGGAATATCAACATTTCGTACAGAATTTCAAAGTAAGGCCTGAGATTAAGACATCATGTCTGTCCCAGCAGCACTAAAAATTAATTTTGAACAAAATCACTCTCCATGCACCGTCCTAATATGGATCAGTTTCCTTTGCTCCCCTTCCCTGTGACTTTGATTTTTTGTGCTGCACCAGTATGAAACATCCCTTCCATCATGCCACCCCATAATCCCTTGAAAAACAGAGCAGCCATTACCAAAATGATAATGTGGCCAGGACAGAAGATGCCTGATTGGTCCCAATCCAAATCAAGGGAAGGTTCACTGGCTGGCTTCTCACCACTATGTGCAGAACCCTCCCTGACTGGTGAGTGCTCATTCTCCTCTTCCATGTCTGCAGCAGTTACAAATCCTAGATGTTGAGAGGAACAAGAAATCAATGAGAGTCCAGATTTAAGTTCTTGTATTACATGGAGCTCTTCTATTTATACAGAACTGAGGGAATGCTACTACCCAATTTTGCACAAGTTACTCTCATATATTTCATCCTCAAGCCAGAGAATTTACCAGGTCCCAGAGGTTCCCCAAAAGCTTGCCTGAAACCCATCATTCAAAAGAGAATCTAGTTCATAAATATGGAAATGGTAAGGAGAATTAAATTATAAAACCAGACAATAATTTCAGACTTAGCCAAAGCAGGAAAAATACCTTATTTATATACAAGGCCTAGTTTTGTAATGTGGGTACATATAAAAAAAAAAAGTATGGCCCTCTACTATTCAAATTTGTGGCCACACAATTTCCTAGAGTGATTGGGGCAAAAAAAACCTTGGCTTTTTTTGGGCTGGAGAGCAGCAAATGGATGACTTAAGACTTGCGCCTGTTTAAGGCCATTTCACCCAAACTCCTGAACTGCCCTCCCAAAAGAAACACCAGACATACCCACCTTTAAAGGGTTTAGGACAACTTGCTGCGGCCAACTCACCACAGGCCAACTTGCCACAGGACTTGCCGCAGACAACTCGCCGCAGGACAATTCAATGCTGTATTAATCATTTCATTGAGTTACTTTTGTTATTGGTGACGTTTTTGTCGAAATTATTGTAACTCTTATTTATGGATTTACTTTATTATTATTATTGCCTATGGTTCTGTTGAAATTAATTTAACTTTTGTATTTGTTGAACTGTCCCGCAGTGAGTTGGCTGCAGCGAGTTGACCCATTCCGCCTTTAAAGTATGGGTCTCACCACTCCATGCAAAATTTGGGTGGTCCTTAAGACAACAAAAGTTGTGTACCCTTACCATAATGAGTAAAGAAAGTACCCCATTGCCTTATATATAAGTCTAGTGAGACTAGATCTCAGTGGAGGTTCTTGGTACACTATACAGCAAGTGCCTTAAATCTGATATCAGTCGTGACAAGCTGCTAGAACACAACTGATCAAACAGGCCATTATCAAATTAAAAAATGCTTGAAAAAAATACATTAAGGGAAAAAGCTTTAGCTCTATATACAGCTAGCTTAAATTTCAATGCTCATGGTCCCTTAAGTTATTAATTTTTCACATCCTAGCATAGAATAGAGCTGGAAGGGACCTTGGAGGTCTTCTAGTCCAGCCTCCTGCTCAAGCAGGAGAACCTATACCATTTCAAACAAGTGACTGTCCAGTTTTTTTAAAAAAAAATCTCCAGTGATGGAGCGCCCACGATTTCTGAAGCTGTTCCACTGGTTAATTGTCCTCACTGTTAGGAAGTTTCTCCTTAATTCCAGGTTGCTTCTCTCTTTGATCAGTTTCCAACCATTGTTTCTTGTCTTGCCCTCTGGAGCTTTGGAGAATAGTTTGACCCCTTCTTTGTGGCAGCCCCTCAAATACTGGAATACTGCCATCATGTAGCCTGTTTCTTCTTTTCTTTAGACTAGCCAAATCCAAGTCCTGCAGCCGTTCTTCATATGTTTTAGTCTTCAGGCCTTTGATCATTTTAGTTGCTCTTCTCTGAACTTTTTCCAAGGTCTCAACATCTTTTTTGTAGTATGGTGACCAAACTTGGTTGCAGTATTCCAGGTGTGGTCTTACTAGGGTTTTATAAAGCGGTACTAATACTTCGCGTGATCTTGATTCTATGCCTCTGTTTATGCAACCCAGTATTGTATTAGCTTTTTTGGCTGCTGCTGCACACTGCTGGCTCATAGTGAAGTGATCGTCCACTAGGACTCCAAGGTCACAGTTGCTGTTTTTGAGCCAGGTCTCACCTAATCTGTACTTATTTTTCCTGCCTAAATGTAAAACTCTGCTTTTCTCTACATTAAAACTCATTTTGTTGGATAGGTCCCATTATTCAAGTTTGTCAAGATCTTTTTGGATCCTGAGCTTGTCTTCTGGGGTGTTGGCTAGTCCTGCCAGTTTGGTGTCATCTGCAAATTTGATGAGTTCCCCTTCTATTCCCTCATCTAAGTCATTAATGAAGATATTGAAGAGTACTGGGCCTAAGATGGAGCCTTGTGGTACCCCACTGCTTACTTCTCTCCATGTGGATGTAGTACCATTGAGGACTACTTGCTGAGTACGGTTTGTCAACCAGCTACAGATCCATCTGATGATGTTGTTGTCTATTCCAGCTTTTTCTAGCTTACAAAGCAGCAGGTTGTGGTCTACTATGTCAAATGCCTTACTGAAGTCTAAGTATACTATGTCCACAGCATTTCGCTGGTCTACTAATTTAGTCACTTTATCAAAGAATGAGATAAGATTGGTTTGGCATGATCTGTTTTTGACAAACCCGTGCTGGCTACTGGTTATAACTTTGTTTGCTTCTAGTTGTTCGCAGATCTGTTTTTGATTATCTTTTCCAGGATCTTCCCAGGTATTGATGTTAGACTGATTGGTCTGTGTTTCCTGGGTCTGTTTTTCTTTCTTTCTTGAAGATGGGAACCATATCAGCCCTTTTCCAATCATCAGGTACTTCCCCGGTGCTCCAGGATTTTTGAAAGATATGGTACAATGGTTCTGAGATAACATCTGCCAGCTCCTTCAGAACTCTGGGATGTAATCTGTCGGGTCCCGGTGATTTATATTCATCAAGGTCGGATAGGTGTTCTCTTACCATTTTCTTATTTTAATTTTTGTTTCTAGTTTGACTTTTGCAGTATTTTGGTATGTTGGGCTATAATTTCTTTTTGTATGAAGACTGATGCAAAGAATGAGTTAAGCAGCTCTGCTTTCTCCCTGCCTGTTACTTCCTTGCCATCTTCTCTCTTTAGTGGACCTAGTTTCCTTGACTTTTTTTTGTTATTAATATGTTTAAACTTTTTTTATTGTCCTTGATTTCTGTTGCAAGTCTCACTGCAGAGTTTGTCTCCCAGTTGATATCTGGATAGTTGAAGTCTCCCATTACTACTGTGGTATGCTTCCTACATACGTTTGTTAATTGATTGGCAAAGAGTTCATCTATTTCTTCTGATTGGTTGGGTGGCCTGTAATATACACCTATGGCAATGTCACTTTTTTTCCTTTTATATTGACCAGTATACATTCTGGAGGGATTTTATCTTTGATCACGTGCATTTCTGTAGATATGTAGTGTTCTCTTACATATAGTGCAACTCTCCCTCCTCTTTTTGTAGATCTATTTCTTTTGAACAATTTGTATCCATCCATCAGTACATTCCAGTCATGGGTTTCGTCCCACCAGGTTTCTGTAATGCCAACTATGTCATACCTGCCCTCATGTACTATTGTTTCTAGTTCACCGTTTGTTCCCCAAGCTTTGAGCATTTGGATATAAGCATTTTTAAGACCTTTATGCCTGTCCGTGGATGTTTCCTGCATCTCCCGATTGTTGGAGTTTTTCTTTTTTCTCATCACTCCAAACCTCATTGTTTGTTTTCTTGGGATTTATGACTGGTTTTGTGTTCTACAGATTCTAAAGACTGGACACCCTTCCCCGTCAATTTTAGTTTAAAGCCCTCCTGATGAGTTGGGCCAGTCTTTTTCCGAGTGAGTACATTTTTCCCTGTTTTAGTGAGGTGCAGCCCATCCCTTGCCAAGAGTCCTTCGCGTAGGAAATGCAGTCCATGATCCAGGAAACCAAAGTTTTCTTGGCGACACCAACCCTTTAGCCAGTGGTTTATTTCTAGAATTCTTTTTTCCCTCAATGGGGGTTGGCCTTTCATTGGGAGTACGGATGAGAACACTACTTGTGTTCCTAGTGCCTTAACTTTATTGCCTAGTTGCTTATAATGTCTCAATATTGTACTCAGGTTCTTTGTTGTGTCATTCGTCCCAATGTGAAGGAGGAAAGGGTAGTAATCTGTGGGCCTAATTATTTTGGTTAGGTTCTCGGCCACATCTTTTATTTTTGCTCCAGGGAGACAACATACCTCCCTGGTTTGCATGTCCGGTCTGCAAATGGCTGATTCTGTTCGAGGATGGAATCTCCTATTACCAACACCTGCCTTCCTTTTTTGGGGGGTGCAGTCTGTGGTGCTTTTCTGTTTATCTCAGGTGTGTTTGTTGATGTGACTTTTAGGAATGTTTGGTGTTGTTTCTTTGCTAGATGCCTGCATGTTTTCTTTGAGGGGGAGGTTGTGGGTCTGTGTATTTCCATCTAGGGGGAGAAATCGATTGCTCAATTTTAACGGGGCTGCTTCTGGTTGGGTTAGATTGGGCAGTAGGGGTTTGTTAGATGTCTGTTGCTTCTTTCTTTGATTATTGTGTTTCCTTCTATGTGTGACATACCTCCATTTGTCTTCCTCCAAGGGTTTATCAGTAGGGTCAAATCCTCTGGGAGTTATTTGTTCATTATTTGGTTCGGTTTGGGTATAGCTTTCTTTTGTAGGTTGGAGTTTGGCTAGAGTTGCCTCTAAGTGCCTTACTTTTTCCTCTAGTAGTTCACATAGTTTACATCTAATGCATGTATAATTTGGGTGTTCTTTGGGCATAAGCACATACATGGAACATGTATTGCATACCACAATAGTATCAGTCACCTGTTCCATGAGTTTGTTCGAAAATCCCTCTTTTTGGTTGGTGGATGTGCTTTGCTGTTAGCCTTGTTTCTTCCTTCTCTGTTCTAGGCAATTGTGCCTTATTTTTTTTCCTATCCTTTTATCTGCCTGTTTGTGCTCGTTTTTCTACCTTATTTATTTAACCTTCTTACTATTATGTTAGTTTTATTTATCCTTTTTTTCCCTCTTATTTTTTTTTTAAAGTTTTTGAGCTCCAATTCCTTTTTATTCTTTACTGGGGGTCTTCCCTCCCTTCCTATTGGGACCTCAAACTTAATTGTTGCCTTCACTTCCATTGCTCGCTGCTCCGGCCTCTTTGTTGTTTTCTCTGCCGGCTCCCTTCTGTCTTTCGGTGCTCGTGTCTGCTCTGGTCAGGCCTCTGTTCAGCTTTCCGGTCAGCTCAGCTCCGCTGTCTGGTCTGCTCCTCTCAGCCGGCCACTCAGCTTGAGAGATCAGAGAGCTCTCTAGCTCCAAGCGTCTCTGTTGCTGCTGCTGCATTTCTCCCCCCCCCTCAGGTTTTGCCACCTCCAATTCCTCACAGCTGACGGATTGCTGTAGGCCTTTTGTCCTCTGCCAGACCAGGCTAGCAGGATGCGGGGGAGGGTGCTGCTGATCTCGCTGGGAACACTGATCCAGTCCTCCACCTGAGGCAAGTCTCCACTGGGGAGGGCTGCGGGGCTGGAAGGAGGCAGGGAGAGGGCTGTGGGAGTCGGGCTGTCTCTGCTTTGCTGGGCCCTGGGTCGGGCTGCCTGGCTGCCCCGAGCTGGGCTGCCTTGATTGGGGTGTGGGCCTAGGCAATTGCTGAATAAATGCTGTGACCCATCAGTTCGCTGCTTCCAAACAGTCTCCCTCCTTGTCTGCTGTTCAGATGCCAGTTCACTGCTCTCAGTTGCCTTTTTTTCCAGCGTTGGGCTGCTTAGCTGTGCTCCGGAGCTGGCTCTCTCGTTCTCTGTTGTCGGCTGCCTCCGACTCCACCTGCAGCCATTCATTCGCTGCACTCCTGTTTGCTGGTGTTTTCCTCCTTCCCCCAATTTCTTCTTTTCCTTTATCCTTTCTATCTTCCTTATCTAACTTTCTGCTTCTTTTTCCTCTCTCCTAGTACCTTCCTTAGTTTGGTTACTTCTCTCCCCGTGATCCGATACTGCTTCCTACGCTGCCATCTTGGAAAAGAAAATCATGTTTAGTTGAAGAAATCTATGCCTGAAGCTACTAAATCCTTTCCTACTGTAACTATCCATACCTCAATTATTTCCCTCTGCTGGACCACTCTTTTATGAAATAATTTTCTCTATTTTTTATAAATCCTGCAATTGCCCTTATCTTCACATCATTTACCCATCTCTCTCCCCAATTCTTTTCTCAAGGCTTGGTCCACTGCCTTTAAAAAAAATACCTCTAGAAAAAAATGAATGAGAGCCGGAAGCCCAAGAAGTGGCGTTATTTAATGGTAGAGGACAGTCTTCAAAATTGAAAGTTAAGAAAGTCAAAGGTTCTTCTCCAATCTATGAATTATGAAGATATTTAAGACCTGACTTTCTCACCTTTGATGAGGTGAGAATATACTAGATACAAATAGGTTTGTTATTTCTCAATTCTTTATTTTTACTAAACCAATTACTTGGCAGATATGTACAGACCTTTGCTAGACTTTCATCCTATGTGAGAGGACCTACATAAGAAGCTTCAAACAATGTTTGTTTACATATCTTAACAAGTCAACTATCCAACTGCTTTATTTACAGTTACTTTATTTCTAAAAATTCATTCCAGCATTACTCTGTAGTATTTCCTCAAGATCCCCCAAGGAAAGTTTCCTATTACCTTTTACCCTTTCAAATCTTGTCCTTCCACTTTGCACCTTCTGCATTTCACATTAAGACCACACACAAATCTGTCCATTCTATTCAATGCTTATCTGGAATTCCAACATTCTGATCTCACCTTGTTCTAGACATGTTATTGCAACCATTTACTAAGACTCTCATTCAACTATTAACAATACTATATATTGATCAGCATATTAGGCTTTCCAATCACCTTCAATGTGCCAATTTTAGTTATCATTTGACACTTCATTTTAACCCCACTCAACCTCCTGTGCTATACCAGGGCTTTTCAACCGGTGGTACGCGTACCACCAGTGGTACGCGAGCACATGGCTGGTGGTACGCGTAGGACGGGTTGAAAAAACATGTAAAAAAAAAATGTAAAGAAAATATTTAAAAAAAATTTTTTGAATTTTTTTTTTTTAAAAACGTGTAAAAGTGGATGAGGTGAAGCGGCAGCAGCGCCGCAGAGGCTTGTGGCAAAGTCAGCTGGAACTGCACGTTGCCTGGGTCCTACTGAGAGCCCAGGATCAAAGTGCGCAGCTCCAGCTGATTGGCGGCAGCCTTGGGGGCGGCAGGCAGCCTCACGCAGTCTTCAGGGGAGATTCCGCCGGAGCTGCGTGACGCATTGCCTGCCCCCCCGCCCCCGCCCCCACACAGATGCCCTCACCTCCCCCAAGTGCTTTTTTTACTCACCTGCTTTCAGCAGCATTCCCTTTCTCCTGTCCTTCTCGGCCTTCGCCCTGTGTTTGTGAGACAAAAAAAAAATTCCATGAGACTTTCTAACTTCTCGCGAGAAGTTAGAAAGTCTCATGGAACTTTTTTTTCTTTTTTACCCCAAACACGTGGCGAAGGCAGAGAAGCAAACAAAGGCAGAGAAGCAAAAGGAGAAAGGGAGTGCAGCTGAAAGCAGGTGAGTAAAAAAATGCTTGGGGACTATGGGGGCTCAAAGGAAGCGCCAGGATCAGCCTGCTTTCCAGCTGATCAGCGCTTCTCCGGGGCTGTGGGGGGGCTCAGGGAAAGCGCCAGGATCAGCCCGCTTTCCAGCTGATCAGCGCTTCTCCGGGGCTGTGGGGGGGGGGCTCAGGGAAAGCGCCAGGATCAGCCCCGCTTTCCGGCTGATCAGAGCTTCTCCGGGGCTGTGGGGGGGGGGCTCAGGGGAAGCACCAGGATCAGCCCCGCTTTCCGGCTGATCAGCGCTTCTTCGCTTCTTCTGGCATTCCCGCCGAAGCGAAGGGGAAGCGAAGGGGAATGCCAGATCTAACCCCAAGTCGGTTCGAAAGGCCAGCAGGCTGGCTGGGGGTTTTGGGGTGGAGACATGTGAGCCTTCCTCCGTCTTCTTGAATCTGGCATTCACGGACCCCGCCGGAGCAAAGGGGAAGCAGGATCAAAGCCAGATTCAAGAAGACGGAGGAAGGCTCACATGTCTCCACCCCAAAACCCCCAGCCAGCCTGCTGGCCTTTCGAACCGCCCTGGGGTTAGATCTGGCATTGATGGACCTGGCCGGAGCGAAGGGGAAGCAGGATCAAAGCCCTTCTTTCGGCGGCAAAGAATGTAGCCAGGCGGGATTCGCCTGGGGGTTGTTCTTCTTCAGGGCTGGCTGCAGCAATGAATGAGCGCTTCCCCGCTCGCTGCTTTTCTCCGGCTGCGGCCGTGCGCAACGCACCAGAGGGAGTCTGGCAGCCGCGGCCCTTTCCCCGCCCCGTGCGCTCCTCCGCTGCCTGCGCTCTCCTCCCCCTGCGGAAGAGCGGCGGCTGTGCTGGCCTCCCGGCTGCACCGAGCGCGAGCACAAAAGGAAAGTCATTCAGCAAAGGAACCAGCATCGAAGAAATTAAAACTGAGTGATGGAGGGAGGGAGGGAAGGACAATGAGAGGGAGAGAGGGACAATGGAAGGGAGGGAGGGAAGGAGGAAGGGACAAAGAAGGAAGGAAGGAAGGAAGGAAGGAAGGAAGGAAGGAAGGAAGGAAGGAAGGAAGGGACAATGGGAGAGAGGGAGGGAAGGAAGGCACCCACCCCAGTCCCACCCCCCTCCACCAGAGACCCATGGATTCCCCCCCCCCACAGGCACCCTGAAACCTGAGGGAGGGAGGGATGGACAATGGAAGGGAGGGAGGGAAGGAGGAAGGGACAAAGAAGGAGGGAAGAAAGGAAGGAAAGAAGGAAGGAAGGGACAATGGGAGAGAGGGAGGAAAGGAAGGCACCCACCCCAGTCCCACCACCTCCACCAGAGATCCATGGATTCCCCCCCCACAGGCACCCTGCAACCTGAGGGAGGGAGGGATGGACAATGGAAGGGAGGGAGGGAAGGAGGAAGGGACAAAGAGGGAAGGAAGGAATGGACAATGGGAGAGAGGGAGGGAAGGAAGGCACCCACCCCAGTCCCACCCCCTCCACCAGAGACCCATGGATTCCCCCTCCCACAGGCACCCTGCAACCTGAGGGAGGGAGGGATGGACAATGGAAGGGAGGGAGGGAAGGAGGAAGGGACAAAGAGGGAAGGAAGGAATGGACAATGGGAGAGAGGGAGGGAAGGAAGGCACCCACCCCAGTCCCACCCCCCTCCACCAGAGACCCATGGATTCCCCCCCCACAGGCACCCTGAAACCTGAGGGAGGGAGGGATGGACAATGGTAAGGATGGAGGGAAGGAGGAAGGGACAAAGAAGGAGGGAAGAAAGGAAGGAAAGAAGGAAGGAAGGGACAATGGGAGAGAGGGAGGGAAGGAGGGCACCCACCCCAGTCCCACCCCCCTCCACCAGAGACCCATGGATTCCCCCCACACAGGCATCCTGCAACCTGAGTGATGAGCTGCCACCCCCCACCATTGACTTTGTTTGTCAAAAAGTTGCAAAAGATGATCACATGACCCTGGGACACTGTGAATGTCATAAGTATGAATCAGTTGCCAAGCATCCGAATGTAAATCACATGACCCTGGGGATGCTGCAACAGTCATAAGTGTGAAAAATGGTCATAAGTCACTTTTTTCAGTGCTATTGTAACTTCGAACAGTCACTAAGCAGATTGTTGTAAGTCGAGGACTACCTGTACTTTATCATTTTTTTCCTTTTTGGGGGGGGGGTCAGGTTTTTGACACCTTGCTGGGCGAGTGGTGGTACTCGGATGTTGCCTTATCCTAAAAGTGGTACAATGGGTGAAAAGGTTGAAAAGCCCTGTGCTATACTACTCACAGACATCAGAAGTATTTTTGACCACAGTTGCACCTCGGCTCTTCAACCTCTTATTATATAATTTATTATTATACACCTTAACTGTAATAAAATGTGTGTTTTGCACACATACACTTTACTTAATCTCATACTTATCTAGGTAAAATGATGGTAGATGGGCTGCTGAGGGCCTGAAAATTTCTGCCATTCAGAGTAAATTGTACAGACTAAGCAGTCTGCTCGGTATTTGCATTATTTTCTCCTCTGGTCATATTGTGTCCTGACCCCAATTAATCTAATCCCCTTCCTGCCCTGCACAAATGCCATAGTAAGAATTTTGCCAAACGTTATTCAACTATAGATAGGTGAGTTGGTTTCCTTTAGAATTTTTTTTTGAATTACAGCTTTTATAAACATGCTCCCAATCAAATCCTCAGTCTGTGCCCTCAAGAGTTACTACATCCCCCCACCTCCTTCAGACTAGTAGGCCCCAAAATCCAACGTGTCCATACCTAAACATATGCCACAAAATTAAGGGTATGCACACCTTCCATGTCCTTTTTTCCTGGATAAACGGCAACCTGATCAACGGGACCTGTCCCCGAGATATGCAAGTCCCAAATGCCATCAACATCAACCTCATGCTCCGTTTATCATTTCCTTCCCCTCCACACTTCCAGGAGAGAGACCCTGTAAGTGAGGGAGTCAACCAAGGGCTTCTCCCCCTCCCTTACTGTATATGCACTCGAGGTGAGACCTCTGGTCGGTCCTGCCTTTCCTCCTTTCTTTTCCTTCCCCCTTTAGCAATTAACGGGCTCGCCCCACAGCCTTCTCTTACGTCACCGCAAAATGACCCACACCCATCTTTTTAGTGCTCGCTCCTGCATTGCGTACACCTAATTATCTCCCTTTCCTACAATGACGCTTTCTACACCCCCAACTCCAATCACAGTATCTGCTCTTCTCCCAACACGCCTCCCAAGCCCTTTCCATAATTACCCGGCTTCACCGGGAAGCTGGGTCCTTCAGTCCAGCCACCTCAGCACAAAATCAGGAGGCGCGGCCACCGCTGTCGAAAATGTCCAGGCCCGACTTCTGTGGCAGCCATTTCACTCCTTTCGGCCTTACGGCGGGGAGGATAACCGAGAAGGGCGGGGCACGGGAGACCGACGAGCGTTCTGGGAGATGTAGTTGCGATTGGCAAGGTTCTTTAGCGAAGACGGAGGAAGCGTACTATAACTACCAGAGTGCCTCCAATCGTCTTATATTCGTAGCGCACACGGTATGATGGGAGATGCAGTACCGAAAATGGTATGGATGGGCCCGTATGAGAACGACCGATCCCGGAATGCCATGCAAGACTAAGGGGTTACGGTCTTAAATAGTTCGCTCGCAGGCGATATAATTGCCTGTGCCAAATGATAGAATACGCCATGTGCGGGATGAGAGAGGGGGCAGTTAAAAATGCAGATGGGGAATGGGTGTTGCCAGATGGAAGAAAGATGTTAAATAAACCGATCATGAGAAATCTGATCAAGAGACTACATGAAGTGACACACTGGGGGGCACAGGCTTTAATAGATTTGATACAAAGAAAATATGTATGTAAAGGAATATACAGTTTGGCCTTACAAATGGTTAGAAAATGTATGGTCTGTCTGAAAACAAACAAAGCAGCACTAAGAAAACAACCAATGGGAGGGAGGGAGTTGGCAATACGACCTTTCCAAAGAATTCAGATTGACTATACTGAATTACCAAAAGCAGGAAGGATGAGAAATTTGTTAGTTATCGTAAATCATTTAACTCGATGGGTGGAAGCATTTCCATGTGTGAATGCAAATGCTATAGCACCACGGTCAGAATATTGTTAGAAAATATAATACCCAGGTATTGTCTTCCTGAAGTAATAGATAGTGACCAGGGGACGCATTTTACAGCAACGGTAGTGAAATTAATTAATGAGGCTGTGGGAATTAAGTGGGATTATCACACAGCTTGGCACCCCAGTAGCTCTGCAATTGTTGAAAGGGGGAATCAAAAATTAAAACAAACTTTGATTAAATTAATGGAAGAAACAAATTTACCCTGGAATAAATGCCTCCCCTTGGCCTTATTAAGGATACGAACACAACCACGTAAAGATATCAGATTGTCATCGTTTGAACTCATGTTTGGAATACCTTATATGGGGAAGGAGGGATTACCAAGAATTGAATTAAAAGATAAAATAATTAGAAAATATGTACTCGAACTGTCCAGATGTTTTTCTCTCCTGCGACAGAAAGGCATTCTTGCCCAAACTCCACCCTTGGACTTTGCAGTATACCAATACAAAGCAGGACAGTGGGTATTGATAAAAGCCTGGAGAGACGAAAAACTAACTCCAACTTGGGAAGGACCTTACATCGTCTTATTAACCACTGAGACAGCTATCCGGACAGCTGAAAAAGGTTGGACCCATTACTCCCGAGTAAAAGGGCCCGTGCCAGCCCCAGAAGAGTGGAAGGTGGAATCTCACCAAGGAGATCCACTGAAGCTAAAGTTCCGAAGGACATAACGGACTAATAGTCAATCTTCCTGACAGAAGGAGGGGTAATAGAGGCAAAAGGACTAAACTTTGTATTTCTTTTTCTATCTAGAACCAAATGAAAACCAAGACCTCCCGCATGTGCTGATTTTGTGGGTGTCTTTGTGGATGTTGTTGCTGCTCCCATTGTATTGATTGTGTTCGGTGCATAAGGTGTGAGATAGAGTGTGATATTAAAGATCATAGAAGATGTATTGGAATGTTACAAGGTGGTATGTCTGGGGGGGGTTTCTTATTATACTCTTAAAACCTGCCCAACCATTAGAGTCGTGTACGCAATGCGTAAAAATGACAGAGAGGGGAAAATTGAAAACACAATGATATACCACACTATGATCCCCGAATGTTTACAGACTGACTTGACAGACTGTATTCAGAATGAAACACAATACAAACGCTGCAACACTAGCACAGGGGTAGAATGTTATGACCCAAAAGCAATAGGACCAGTAACTGCAAAAATGTGGGTATATGCTTATAAAGGAGGGGGAAATGCATTTCAAATGTTCTCATTAAGCCAAATCAGACAAGGTTATATAGCTCATAATGAAACGAGGGGTGAAACTAGTGTGGGTGGGTGTTTTGATGCCTGCCAAGCTATTAATAACGGGCAAGGATCCGACAACTCATTTGGGGTAAAATGTGAAAACTTAGAGTGGGAAAGAAGTTATATGAAGGAAGGGAAATACTTATTTCAGAAAGCATCTACATTAAGTATGGGACATGTTGCCTTTGCTCCAAGCTATGATTACTGGTACACTACTACAGTCCCAAATGAAAGGAGTATAGGACCAAAGGAAATGAACATCAGTATGGGTAATACCAGGACCGATTGCATTCAAGGAAATTAGAAACAACTAAAGTAAAACCAATACGCAAAAGTATATTTTGGTCATATTACCAGGAATTCGAGAAATTAGAATTACCTGAGTTTCCTAAGAAAGCAGTGAATATGTTTGTGCAATTAGCTGAAGAAATTGCTAAGACTCTAACAGTGAGCAATTGTTTTGTGTGTGGAGGAACAAATATGGGGGAACAGTGGCCATGGGAAGCTCAAGAATTAAAACACGACATTGTGGTGGAAATGTGGAAAAATAAAACTCTCAAATTCACAAAGGGAAAAGAGGGAACTGGGGCATTAACCACAAATTTAGTAGGGAAAGTATGTTATGAAAGGAAAAGGAAGAATAGGAGAATAGCAGTTGGAGACATGATTTGCTTGACTGTATGGAACAATGGCAGTTGGTGGGGAGGAAGTAGAATACCAAAGAAGGAGACATTAAGTGAAATAACTGAGATGGCTTATTTAAAAGATCCTGAAAACAACACCCTGGACTGGATAGCCCCGGAAGGTATGTATTGGATATGTGGAAAATATGCCTATGGGTACCTACCCAAGGGGTGGTATGGATCTTGTATCTTAGGAATAATAAAGCCAAGTTTTTTTCTCCTCCCCATCGAACAGAAACAATTGCTGGGACTAACTGTATATGATAATTTATCAGATAAAGTCCGAGCAAGAAGAGCCATACAACCAAACGATATAAAAATTGGAAGTTGGAAGGATGATGATTGGACTCCAGAGATGATCATCAAATATTATGGACCGGCCACATGGGCGGAAGATGGTACTTTAGGTGCCAGAGAGCCCATCTATATCTTAAACAGGGTGATTCGGCTGCAAGCAATGCTTGAAATAATTACTAATGACACTGTAAATACTCTGACACATTTAGCTAAGGAAAGCGTAAAATCTCGAACTTACATCATGCAAAATCGGTTAGCCTTAGACTACTTATTAGCCCAGGAAGGAGGTGTGTGTGGAAAATTTAATTTGAGTAATTGCTGCATTGAAGTAGATGAGAGTGGTAAAGTAGTAAAAGAAATTACAGACAAAATGATAAAATTAGCTCATGTCCCAGTCCAAACTTGGAAGGGATTGACTTTAGATGGAGTAAATAATTGGTTTGGGGGATGGTTTGCAGACCGGAAGGAACTAGCAAAGTTTGCAATATTAGGCTTCTTGGCTATTATGTTTTTACCGTGTTTGATTCCTCTCATACAAACGTTAATAAAACAATGAAGAGCATGACTTTAATAACAACTTCAATAGAGAGTGGGAAGAAAGAAACAATGTTGGTAATGAAAATAGGAAAACGGGTTGGAAGAAGAAGATTCAGAATGTAAAAACTTACTTCCACAGGAATCTAAAGAAAATATAGGGAATTATGAACTATTAAAAGTATAAACAAAATAATTCAGGTGGAAGAGAAAAAGGGTGGAATTGAAGGAAATAAAAAATTTGGGGTTTTTACATCTCACAATCTTGATACCGTTTCTGGCTTCTTTTATAACTAGCAGGCGAAGTGATAAAAAGCGCTGCTAAGGCGAGCGCGAATATGCACCTGCTTCATTTGAGAGTGCATGTGGATGCCTATGTATGACCCCCTCCTTCTTCATTGCTTCTTCCTCTTCCTTGGAGAAATTTGGTATCCCCTGTTTTTCTATTTCAGGTATCATTATAAAAACTTTTTCTTTTTCCTTTTCCATGAGTCCTGCTTCCTTAGCTCTTTCGTCTGCTAAATTGTTGCCATAGATTTCAAATCCCTCTCCCTTTCGGTGTGCTTCTACGTGAATTATGGCTAATGCCTGAGGTATAGTTATTAAATTTAAAATGTCAATAACCAATTCTTCTTTTGCTAATCCTTTCCCTTTGCTGTTCACCAGCCCTCTTTCTTTCCATATCTTTCCAAAAGTGTGTGCTATTCCAAAAGCATACATAGAATCTGTGTATATATTACCACCTTCCTTTCCCAATTCCCTTAGAGCCATTTTTAATGCATATAGTTCACAAGTCTGAGCAGACCACTGGCTTGGTAATCTCTCAGCTAACACAGTTTTCCATGACTCTCCTTCTACTATGGCATATGCACTCCATCGCTCCCCTTCTATCACCCTGGAGCTCCCATCTATAAACAAAGTCCTCAGTCCTTCTATTCGAGTTTCTTTCAGATCATCCCTCACCTTTGTCTGATAGTCTATTGCTTCTAAGCAATCATGTTCTATTTCTTGCGAATCTCTTTCTCCACTTAGAAACTGAGCTGGGTTTACATTAGCTTCAGT
This sequence comes from Azemiops feae, assembly GCA_023970755.1. Classification (NCBI taxonomy): domain Eukaryota; kingdom Metazoa; phylum Chordata; class Lepidosauria; order Squamata; family Viperidae; genus Azemiops; species Azemiops feae. Next base: position 271 of record JALGBA010003867.1, on the reverse strand, counting down.
CACGATCACTAGGCTTGGATCTTCTAGTAAAATGCTTTCATATTTCATCAGTCTAGAGTTTGTCATCCATTTTTGAGCTTGCTGATTCAAAATATTCCTTACTTGGTGTGGACTACTCACTACAATTGCCCCCCCAAAACTTATCTTCCGGCTTTCTTGAACTAGCAAGGCGGTGGCTGCGATGGCTTGTATACAAACCGGCCACCCCTTTATTACCGGATCCATTAGTTTTGATAAAAATGCTACAGGTTTCTTCAACCCCCCCCCCCCC
>JALGBA010003864.1:1295000-1478562 GCA_023970755.1 Azemiops feae | reverse complement strand
TAGCATTCCAATCCCCCATGATGATAAGGACATCACTTTTTGGTGTTGATTCTATAAGGTGCTGTAGGGCTTCATAGAACCGGTCAATTTCATCCTCTTCAGCACCAGTGGTTGGGGCATAGACTTGGATTACTGTGATATTGAATGGCTTGCCTTGGATTCGCACTGAGATCATTCTGTCATTTTGGGGATTGTATCCCAGTATTGCTTTTCCTACTCTTTTATTGACTATGGAGGCTACTCCATTTCTTCTGAGGATGCACTTGCCCGCATTAGTAATTACCTGATGGTCCTCTGAATTAAATTCACCCATTCCTGTCCATTTTAGTTCGCTGATTCCTAAGATGTCGATGTTCAGTCTTGTCATCTCTTGTTTGACCACGTCCAGTTTGCCTTGATTCATGGATCTTACATTCCAGGTTCCTATGGAGAAAAAATCTTTACAGCATCGGACTTTCCTTTCACCACCAGATGCATCCACAGCTGAGCGTCCTTTCGGCTTTGGCCCAGTCACTTCACTCTTTCTGGCGCTACTAGTACTAGCCCTCTGCTCTTCCCCAGTAGCATATTGGACACCTTCCGACCTGAGGGGCTCATCTTCCAGCGTCATATCTTTTTGCATTTTAGTACTGTCCATGGGGTTTTCATGGCAAAGATACTGGAGTGGGTTGCCATTTCCTTCTCCAGTGGATCACATTTTGTCAGAACTCTCTGCTATGACCTGTCCGTCTTGGGTGGCCCTGCACGGCATAGCTCATAACTTCATTGAGTTACGCAAGCCCCTTCGCCACGACAAGGCAGTAATCCATGAAAGAGTGCCCAGTGTTATGAACCATCAAAGAAACTCATATGCCAATGTTTCATTTGTCAATCATCTTTTTTGAGCTCATCCAAACTGTACAAGAGAACTTTAGAAAAAAATCAAAACACATACACAGAACAATACAGCTGATTAAAATTTTTTTAATCTCTTTTGCATCTATTTAAAAGCATTTCCTTAGTCTCAACCAGGTCATTCATTCTATGATTAAAATCAACCAAGATGAGTTCCCAGGAGAATATATATTTTTCCACCTCATCCTTCAATAAAGCCTTTGATCAGCTGTGGGAAGGTGACTGATTTACACCTCTCTCTTTGTGGCCTAGATTTTGTGTGTCTAAATAAATTGAATGCATGTCTTAACACAGAAGCTGATTGAGACAATTCATTGTTGAGGTAGGAGGGCTTTCTCCGGATGGCAACTGCAATAGCACTTATTCATTGGTTCATTCTTTTATTTTCTCTCTCTCTTTCCTTCCTCCTTTTCCAACATTTGGACTTCTCAAGATAACCGTGCCAAAATATGATAGTTTGATCCTGGTTATTTGTTCTTTGAGTGAGAGCTTTTGATTGATTTGTTCTGCAATCCATTTACTTGTTTTCTTGGCTATCCATGGTATTATCAGCTAAGTTCTCCAACTCCAAAGTTCAAAAGTTTAAAAGCATCAATATTTTCTACCCTGCCTCTTCAAACTCCAATTGTTACCTCCACTGACTGTCACAGGGAAAACTATTGCCTGAATGATTTTGATTTACATTGGTACAGACACATCCCAAGATCTGAATATATTTTCCTTCATGGCTTTGAATATATTTTCCAAGTCCTTCACCAAATTCTACTTTGCAGAGTATTTCTTGACTACTCATTTCTTTACAGTTGATAGTCAATCCTAATGAGCAGAAACTATTCATTATTTCAATCTCTTCACTATCATTTCTTAAATAGGTTGCTGTACCTATTGACATTACTTTGGTCTTCCTGATTCTTAGTCCAACTGTTTTTCACTGTGCTCCTTTACTTTTATTGTGAGAGCTTCCACATCATTTGCATTTTCAGCTATCAGACTAGTGTTATAAATATAGTGCATTATTAATTTTTTCTTCCAATTTTAAGACCACCATGCCCTTAAGGCACCCGGTTAGAAAGCAGGAGACTATGACTATGATGAGTATGAGTCCCTCCTTAGCTATGAAAGCCAATTGGGCAACCTTGGACCAGTCACTGTCTCATAGCCCAACCCACCTCATAGGGTTGATGTTGTAAGGAAAATAGGAGGAGGAAGGTATGTTGGATATGTTTGCTGCCTTATTGGGATACAATAAACAAATAAAACAAAAAATAAAACCAGATGACATCAATCTTATAAGTTTGAAAGTACAAATTTCCCACAGCCACTTTTAACTGCTTGATCAATTAGCCAGGTTCTTCCTAAATTTCTTTCTATGAGCATTAAGACAGGTGGTGGTGGTGGGGGGGGCTCCTGCCTCTTTTGTCTCCTTTTTTCTTAAGCAGCGTCTCTTCTCCTCATTCCCCAAAGTTATCCACACATTCCACTGCAACCTCTCAGCCTCTTTCAATACCATTGAGTCTCTCTCCTCTCTTATTTAACTGCATCAGACCACTGGGTGAGGTGATCCAAAGTTTGTGGTGAAGTATCATCAATATGCTGATGATATTCTGCTCTACATCCTCACATGCTATGTAATGCCATGGATGTCCTGTCCCAAGCACCGGAAGCTATTAGGGTTTGTATGGGGTGCAATAGACTTCTACTCAATCCAAGCAAAACTAAGGGGCTTTGTATACTTGGGCCTTCTGGTGAGAAGGATTTTCTACATGGTCCTAAATGGGGTGGCACTGCCCTAGATAGACCTGGTATGCGATCTGGGGGGCCTCTTGAACTCATGGTTGAGTCCTGCTAGAAGAGCAAGTGGCAGTCATGGCCTAGAAGATCTCTGCACATCTTAGGGTTGTGCAGCTGTTCCTGGATCAGGAGGCTTTGCTCATAATCATTTATGCCCTTGTTACTTCTCATATGAATTACTGCAACATGTTCTACATGGGGCTGCCTTTGAAGAGCCATCGGGCTTGAAAAATCAAGAAGGACATGCTGAGATTCTTTCAAGCAGTTTCCTCTATTGCTTCTCACCTACAGACAGAAATCTTGCCCAACCAAACAGACTACTTGCACCATAAACTATATATTTCAGGAACTGTTAAGGAGGAACTGTCTTAATTCTCTTTCTCCCACACAAACTATCTAAACTGGACTGTCTTTTGTTCCTATGCACTCCCTCCCTCCTAGGAATCTGGACATCATTCCATCACAAAAGCATTCAGAAACTTGAACTGTTGCAGAATAAAGCTGCCTGGATAGCAAATGGTTTCGGGTATGAATGCAGCAGCTCACTAGTGATAAAAAAATAAATAGGTGGAGAGAAGTTCCCTGGGGATGGGCTCCAGCATGAATCCGAAAGCTCGGAAGACCAAAGCTCTGGTCCCAGTGACCGACCCAGATTGGATCCTGCAAAAAATAAATGGGTGAATTGAAGTATAAATAGTCCTGAAGGTTACACCTCAGTGATATCAAAATTTTGTGCAAGCATAAACTTTCAATAAAAAAACTGTACAATATTTGTTTATTATATTGCTATTCCATTTCTTTCAGAATTAAAAACAACCTCAAGACGTTATTCTGATTTGAAGTTGGCATGGGATTAATCAAAAACTGCTCAAGAAGAAAAGAAGAAACAAACAAACAAAAAACCCCAGTAAAAGATTTCCAGAAAGAGGACTAACAAACGAGAGCGCTACTTCTGTGATCTAAAACTATAAACCGCAGAAACATTCCCAAGTGCATGAAAAACATCTCGGAGCAATAAAATTTAAAACACACAGCTGACTATAGGTAGCTGCTCTGAGATAATCCTGCATGAATCACATTACAGATATATATATAACAAGACAAAACAAAAATCATAGGGCAAAGGAAAAACGATTAGCAACTCATTTAACAAACTACAGGTAGTCCTCAACTACAACAGTTTGCTTAGTGACCATTCAAAGTTACAACGGCACTGAAAAAAGTGACTTATGACTCTTTTTCACACTTACAACCATTGCGGTATCCCCATGATCAAAATTCAGATGTTTGGCAACTGACTCATATTTATGACAGTTGCAGTGTCATGGAGTCACATGATCACCTTTTGCGACCTTCTGATAAGGAAAGTCAGTGGAGATTCACTTAACAGCTGTATTCTATCTTAACAACTGCAGTGATTCACTTAACAGCTGTGACAAAAAAGATTGTAAATTGGGGCAAAACTTAGCAACAGAAACTTTGGGCTCAATTGTGATCGTAAGTTGAGGACTATTTATACTCCAGTGTTGTTCAACATTGGCAAATTTAGGTTGTGTGAATTTTGAGTTCTAGAATTCCTCTGCCAGATGCAGAATTCTGTAACTTGAAATCCATACCACTTAAAGTGCTCAAGATTGAGAAACACTGTGCCTATAACTATGCTGCAAAGGGGTTGATGGGTAACCATAGGTGGCAGGTGGTTGCAGACAAGCCAACGTGCACACCTCCCAAATCTGAACTATGCATTATATGGGGAGGCACGTCCTGCCAGCCGATTGGTCGATCCAACTTCCTGTTGGCGGCAGGCAGAAGGCAAGGCACATTGTTGTCCGAGTGCCCTCTAACCAGAACCTTAACATCTGCAGCAGTATAAATGCAACAGCTATGCAACTCCAAACGACAGATGCATACGTTCCCTGACATGCAGTGATGCTATGTCTAAATCAGCTTTGACTGTGGACCAACTACCATTTTTCATCCTCACCTATCTTATAGGGCAGCGGTGGCGAACCTATGGCACGCGTGCCAGAGGTGGCACTCAGAGCCCTCTCTGTGGGCACGCGTGCCATGCCCCAGAGATGGCGAGGGACTGGCCCCCACTGCCCTGGCCCCACCCACCCAGTCTGCCATGACCACCATGCCCACGCCCACCCAGCACCCGGTGATAAATAAGTGGGTTTTGGGTTGCAGTTTGGGCACTCGGTCTCTAAAAGTTTCACCATCACTGTTATAGGGTGTTGTAATGATAAATGGGAGGAGGGAAGAAATATGGAAGTTGAAAGAAAATCAGGATCTAATAAATTCTCACTTATACTTAAGGACCAGACCATCCAACCTTCTATTTGTGTCAGTCCTCTGCATTTTTTCTAGTTCTTCTGCATTATAGTTTTAGCTATTGTAAGACCATAATGTGTTATTTCTCCCAGCATTTCAGTAGAACTCTCCAGAAAACACTGCGTCATGACTTGAACTCAGGATGGGTAAAATGACTGAGATATAATTTATGGAAAGCAATACTATTAATGCATATGTGGCAATGTTAGAATCTGGAATCATCGCTAAACATCTGCAAATATTAGGAGCTAGGAGAAAAGTTTCAGGATACAGCCAAAGCATTTTTGGCAATATTGTTGAGAAAGTTTGTAAATCTTGATTTATACTCCACTCCAAATTGATTAGATAGAGTTGACCCATTATTATGTTAACCTCTTTGCTATTCAGACAGTTGTCTATTACAGAACAGCATTTGTTTACTTTTGACTTGCCAGTCACTATTTGCACTTTAAGGTGGACCATTCATTTTATGCACAGTGAGTGAGGCCATACTTTTCCCTCTCAATGAATATATTTAACTTCTGCTGCAGATCAGTATGAAATTGTCATTTTATGCCTTTTCTTCTTTTTTGGAATAGCAATGCTTTCACTTTTAAAATATATATTCATACTGACAGCCTTTGTGCCCTGCAGTTTTATCGTATGGATAGCAATTATTATCACTGTTATTATTTGCTATTATTTGCTGGGCTGCAATCCAATTTCCTTTTAAGAAAGTTCATCCAGAATCTTTTGGATGCAGACATCAAAGCAGAGTTTATTCTAAGCTTTTTCCCCAACAGCTTTAAAAAGTGGCATAGCCCCCTTCTCCAGCACAAACAACAAGCAAAATCCAAAAGTTTTCTAATTTAAAAAGTAAAAATGAAAGCATAACAGAGAAATGTTAAAAAGAGAATACATAAAAAACATAGTTTTTTCATTTCTTTCATTTCTTCTCATATACTTCTACAACTCTATTTCTTATTGGATCCCATACTCCCAACTGCATAAAACCTAATTTTCACTGCACATTTTTTCCCAACAGCACAAATATGTTGTTAAAATAAATCCAACATCAAAATGTTTGGCCAGTTTTCCTAACGGGTAAGTTATTTTTACTAATAAAGTTGATAAATTTCTGAGATTAAGAGAGGAGGAGAAATAGTTAATACAGTGTTTATTTCTTAATAATCCAAGTGAGTTTCAGTAATAAGAAGGACAATTTTTTTAGAAACTTACTAAAGACAATGGCATTGTGATGGAGAGCAGAACTTCTACATCAAGAGTGTCAAACTTGATCATGTCACGTGACGTATCATGACGTATTTTGCCTTTGTGGAGCAGGGGTGGGTGTGGCCTGCACGTGATGCATCCGGCCTGCGGGCCGCCAGTTTGATGCCCCTGTTCCACATCCACTGGCACTCATGCCAGGAATTGATGGGACTGGAGTTCTAGTGGCATATGGAAGACCACAGTTCCCACACCTGGTGTAGAATAGACTTCTACTTTCTATACTGAGCCCAGTTGCCTAAATTGCAGTGGATATCTGTGAGAGAGCTCTTTTACATGATGCTGGATTCTCTTTGTAGGTTTTTACTCTGGATGACTTCACCTCTTCCTGATACTTTTATTTAAGAGATTCCTATATGATATACACATAGAATAAACAAAAATAATGCACCAAAAAGCAAGAACAAAAGAATGGAGGAAATGTGGAATGTTTTCAAATAATATTAATAATAATAAATAGACAAGCACCTACTATATAACAACCCAGACTTAACAATTGTTGATAAGAAAGACAAAAATGTCTGGATACCTGGAGATGGCAGAATAGAAGGTAAAGAACTGGAGAAAATCATAAAATACAAAGATCTGCAAATAGAAGCAGAATGACTGTGGCTAAAGAAAGCTAAGATAGTACCAATAGTATTATCTGGAGCATCAAAACATCTGGACCGTCACTTGAACACCAAAGGCATTGATGAAATCATCATCAATCAATTGCAATGGGCAGCTTTTCTTGGAACAGCTTACATCCTGGTGTAATGATACCTTTAACACCATCAAATAACCATATCTGCCTATCTTAAGTCCTTGGGAAAGACTTTATCATGGACAAAAATGCCAAATCCAGTCTAAACACTTGGCTGACTGACCAACCATAATAATATAAGTTTCTAAATCTGACATTGCTCCCTTCTCCTACTTGTTTACCTTTAATGTCTGAAGATTTTAAAAGAAACTTCTGCTTTAAGAAAGTCTTGGGCTTTTGCTATTTTGACATGATTTTTAAACAGCTAATTTATAAAACTCTGTTCTAGGAGCAAGATTTTATGCTGAAGACTTGGATTATAAAGGTTTGTGTCATCTAAATAGCTTAATATTATAAGAGTTCTAGTTTTTGTTTCCTTCCTCTTAAAAAGATGCTATCAGTGTTTCGAATTCCTAGCTAATGCCCGGCACAATGATTTTGGAAACAAAATTGAGATTGGAAGCAAATTCTTTTATGCGGCTCAGAACCTCCGTGGGGCTGAGGACATTTCCCTGTGACTGGCTATGATCAGTGCTTGTGTTCCCACTGCAGAGTTTGAGGAGGGGGTGCATTGCAGTAATTATGCTCAATTATCTCCAGCTGGAGCCATGTCCCTTGAGGTTCATTACCCGCTGGTAGCGTGCTGAAAATGCTGTGGTGAGTGCTGAGTCAGCTTAAAAATCAGTCTCATGATGCAAGCTCATTCATCGTATGCCCTAATCACTCTACTCTGCTATCATCAGCAAAATTGTGACCTGGGTCACAATTAGAAGAAAAGCATATGGGTCTGGGGGGGGGGAGGAGTTTCAAATTTTAGGACTCCTTGCTGTCTGTGAGATTTTGGCCTATGATCCAAACTGGATCATTGGTCATCCCTGCTAAATCACAAGAGGCTTTAACCTTTTCTACCTTGGGGGCACTGGTGGGAGTTTCATATAATTCTGCAAAATTTACATCTTGTTGATATTCAAGAACAGTGTAGAATTTGTAGTGTCAGGAGGTTGCTTATGTTACTCCAATATTAATCCTAGCTGTTCTCCATATGAGTACAGTTTCCTCCTTAATTCAAAAATGGGGTCTTCAAATGTTTCTTATCTTCACATTAAACTGAGATGGATTGGGAGACTTCTGATGATGGAGAGTTTATAATCTGTTCAGCCTGGACAATGTTCATATCAATAGGTTTATGCAGGCAAAGCCCGAAAATGTGAGCTTTAGTGCCCTTCCAGACCTTTGCACAGTTCTATCAATGGAATAAACCCACATTTTCCTGTCAAAAGGAGAGTGTGGGCTAAACCATTCACACTCTTTACCTGCCCCGTTTTCCCACTGGCTGTTCATGCTGGCAAAGAGGTGTGACAGATGGCTACATTTGCTCTCCTCTTTTGTAGGTCTGAAGTCCTACTTTGCTTGATCATTTCATAATCCAGTCACAATGTGCAGAATGGTATGCAGAGCTGGGAAAATCCCAAACAGACCTGGCTATTTAATAAGTCTATCTCTGCCCAGCTCTGACCCACCACCGGGTCTTTGGACCAGGAAATATTTAAGAACAATCCACAGTCTTGCAATACTGTAGGCCTTCTAGATAATTCTGCTTGAGGAGGTTCTTGTTTTACTATTTAAATGCACATTTTACTTCTGTACCACTCATTTAGGCTAGGTTCATGCATCTGAAAGGACAAAGGGCAGTTTAAAAATATTTCTTACATAATAGCCATTCTATGAAAGGAGATACAGACTTTGCCCTAAAGCCCTGGCCTGGTGGCATCATTGTAGAAGAAAAGAACTTGAGACAGCAGCTCAATTTGTGAACTGGCAAGATGCCTGCTTTAGGACAAGTGAGTCCTTCTGACTGAGCAGGCGTTTCCCATGGCACTCATTACTGCTGAAGGCATTTGGAGACAGATGAGATACATATATTGTGTGTGTGTATGGTGGCTGTGTTGTGTTTTGAAAAGGCTATTTTTTGTATCAATAATGCCTTTTGTGAAAAAATCTCCTGCAAAAGAAACATTCATAGCACAGTCCCGGGCCTAATTTTTGCAGCTTCTGGAGCCTCCTTGGATTCCAGTGGCTGAAAATAGATGGTAGGATTTTTTTATTTTTTTTGCAAGAGGATTTCCACAAAACTGCAGGGTAGGTCCAAAAGCAAAGAAAAATAAAAACAAACAAAATCAGTCAGACTTCAAAATATTCTAATCAAATGCAAGGAAACAAATAACCTGGTTTCACCCATTTACAGCATTACGTGATATCCATGCCAACCTTTAGGTGCCTCACTGAACATCAGAAGCTACCTGTGTTAGTTTGGGACAGTAATAGCAACAAAGAATTTGCAGCGTCTGAAAGGCTGTGTTTCCTATTTCAGATTACTGAGAGAACAGTTGCAAGGCAAGGACAAATTTTCTGAGTGTGCTGACAGACAACTCTCTTTAGACCTGTTTTCTCTGTCCTTTTCAACTCCATTTTTAGATTCTTAAAAATGGGAAGATGTGATGTTGCAAAACAGAATACTAGCCTGGAGTCTTGTCTTTATTCTGAGAATGCCTTGGATCCAATAACATCGGTAGCTGCAATGCCACAATTCAAATCCTTCCCCTGCTGGGATCCCAATGCTGTACAGGTAGTCCTCGACTTACAATCATTCATTTAGCAACTGTTCAAATGTTAAAACGGCACTGAAAAGAGTGATTTATGATTGGTTCTCACACTTAAATCTGTCACAGCATCGACATTTGATCAAATTTTGGAAGTATGGCATGTATTTACAAATGTATTTACAAGATTTGCAGTGTCCCGGAGTCATGTGACCACCATTTGCAGCCCTCCCAGTTGGCTTCCGACAAGCAAAGTCAATGGGGGAAGTTGGATTTGCTTCAGTTATTCACTGAACAACTGTGGCAAAAAAAGATCATAAAATCAGACACAATTTACTTAGCAAATGCCTTGCTTAGCAAGGGAAATTCTGGACATAAATCGAGAACCACCTGTGCCCACCATTTTGCAGACTTTTACACCTCCAGCAGATGCCACTACGTAGGCAATGTTAGAAAATAAAAATGGCAGGTGGTTAGATCCCTGTTTTGTTTGGAATGATGTGCTAGACTTCTCCAGCAGAAAATGGAACTAAAAAACTTGCAGGCAACAGACTCAAGGACATAGCTTACTGATAAGTATGTTTATTTCAAGACTAAAGAAACTGTTAAGAAAGAATTCCAGCAACTGTCAGGTCTAAAAATTCAGGTCCTATTTATAGGAGAAGCAAAGTTCAATTCTTGAAGCTCTTCCTTCTGCCCACATACTGCAATGGATTGGGGCCACCTGTGCCCTCTTCCTGGAATGGACTTGTCTGATCTCAGAATGCTGACTTCTGGCTGTGCAAGAACTCGCCCTTGTCCATATATGCCTGCCTACCTTCCCAGAAAATCAACAATGATAAAGGTTAATGCTAGTTTGCCTTCTGGAGGTATAGGTTTTCTGACTGACTGGTTCACTGTGGCAGCTCATTTTACTCTCCAAATGATAAATGTGCCACTAGCCTCAGTTATTCTCAGGGGCGTCTGCAGGGAGGGGTTCAAAAAATGGTGACCAGAATCATGCAATTAAATTCCTTCTCCCTTTTTTATGAGAAATGCAACGTAAAAATGGAGCAGGACTTTGCCTTCATGCCTTTGGCCTCTATTTTTATTTCTTTGAATCCCTGCTGCAGATACCCTTGCTTGCCCCTGACCTATCACTGCAGATAAAGATAGTTAATGAGTGGTGGAGAACATTAAGAAAGGCTATGTATAAGAGTTTGGAGTGGAGGGGTTCACTATGAATTTGAAGATGTGATGGAATTCTTTCATTGTCCTGTCAGTAATCCATCCCAAACTGCATCCATTGTGGTGGCAGGATGCACATTTAGCTTGGGGATGTGACATATACTGTTTATAAATGAATAAGGAAACATTGAGGGGTAATTTTTAGGACTGGCTCTATTGAAGGAGTCATTTTATAAAGAAGCTTTGATAGGGACCTAAGAATTACAGATATCCACATGGCCCCAGAAAGATGGGAAATATTAATGTATTTCTCATGCAATTGCACCTTAATACTAGCACTGTATCCCTGTATTTTGAAAAGCAGACAACTGGATACAGTCTGCAAACTTGATCCCCGCTAAGAAAGCTGATAGAACTAAGTGCAAGTACAATCATCCTGCTTTACCCAGTCTGACAGATATTCAGATTAGTATTTTTAAATTCTCTGAAATATATAGACTGCAACATACACATATCCATTTAAATAAAACTTGCTTTGCACCCTGGTGAGTCACCTTCTGCAGGCAACATGAGAGACATGTTCTTCTCTTATTAAACTGCTAAGTAGATAGTTACATCATTGCTGCATGGAAGATCAGAGAAAAGTTTGATTTTTTCCCCCCTCCAGGCAAAAGAGTTCTCTGAGATGCACCATCCATTCTGACAATTTCTGTTTCCTTTTCAATAATAACTTGCATATTTAAGTATATTTTTGAGCAATGATAGTACAGAGCCATTTCTGCACTCTTGTTCAGTGATTAGCAAGATCCACTTTCATCTTAAACCACTGTCTTTCACAGCAGTGACCTCCTGGTGCGTTAGACTAGCTCCTATTATCTCTAGCTAACGTGGGCCACATATCTAGGAAACACCAAACACCAAATCCGATGAGGTTCAAATAGAAGTTTAAGATCCACCCTCTGAGATTCAATCAATATCTGCTTGGACTCATTGTCAGCATATAGTGTAAGATGATGATCACCCTCAGGTATCAACAGTAAATAAAAAGCATACCATATAGTGCAATCTGAAATAATATTTAGTGTATTTTAGTATAGACTGTCCTAAAGTAACCAGCAGTGTATAGCTTTGCATAGTCTGGATAGTTTAATTTTGTTGTTAGTTTTATTTTTATGCTATATTGCTGTACTTTATGTTTTTTTAATTTCTAAACCACCTTGAAATTTTTTATTTATTGGGTATTAGATAAATATTAACAATGTAAAATGAAGCAATAGCTTTAAAAATTTAAAACAAATTAATGTCATAAACACAAAAATGGAGCTAGCCCTGTTTTTCCTGAATTGTGACAGAACTTAAAACCCTGCCTGTCTGATGGACCTGAGAGGGAATAGCACTGAAGGAAAAATAGTTCAAAATATTGATCCAAAATAAAATTCAGTCAATTGACAAAACACTTGATGTAATGTGTTCCTTAGCTTCACCAGAATCAAAAAGGGCTTCCTTCCTTCCTTCCTTCCTTCCTTCCTTCCTTCCTTCCTTCCTTCCTTCCTTCCTTCCTTCCTTCCTTCCTTCCTTCCTTCCTCCCTCCCTCCCTCCCTCCCTCCCTCCCTCCCTCCATCAGATATCCAGGCTACCCACTTCCAGAATGACTTTGGGCAGTTTCACAACTGAAACAGAAAGAAATAATACCACATAAGAAAAGAATAGCTGTCATTGAGAAAAAAACAAATAAAAACACTCACTCGATCCACAAATAGAGGGTTCCAATAACACACAAAGACCTGGGGGTAGGGGTGGGGAAAGGCAGGCTTTTAAGGCTTGTTTAAAGAAAGTAGGATGAGATTCATACAAATCTTTGGAAGGATACTGTTTAGAAGTGCAGCAACAGAGAAGGCTCACATCTAGCTTGTTGCCATACTTTAATCAACAGGACTTGAAGTTAGCCAACTCTGTTGGACTGTATGGGGCAGAGAAACACTTTGGGAGGAGATCCCTATATTCCTGGAGATGTAGCTCTGTAGCATTGGAAAGTCTAAATTATTGTGAATTCAGTCCATATGAAGGAGACATTCTTGTAAAACGTTTAATGTGAATGCACCAAGATTACAAAAATTTTAATAGTAAGTTTTTAACTAAATTCCCCCAAGTGCAGGGCCAGGAAATTATATGAAACCGCTAGAACTTCATGAGGTGCATAAAGTTGGTGCCGTTCTACTTTACACTGTTTTATTTTTATCCTATATTGTTGTTTTTAACCCATTAGTGCCCACAATTGTTTTGCAAGCAGGCAGCTAAAATAAATAAAATAAAATAAAATGGTTTTGGCCTTTGGGGCCAGCCTGTCCCACTATGATGAGCAGCAATCCGTACTGATCAATGTACCATTGCTAGCATTTAGGAAACTGCTAGCCTAGTGTAGCTAATACTGGTTGTCTGCAGCTGTCCAGGTGCCAGGCTGGAGGGTTTTTTTTTTAAAAAAAAATCCTCCTTGGACAGAGTTCAGCTTTGGTCTGGAATTTCTCCATGCAAAAAAAGGGTGCTTTAATAGTAAGAGCCGGCCTTTGGGGGATACATCTCCATTTTACTGGCTAATCAGACTGAATAAATACCACCAGCGGTGTTTCACTATTTTGAAGTCAGGCATAGGGAGTATTTCTGACTCCAAGAAGAAAAAAGGGTGAAAGAGCACAGCACATTAATCACTGTCTCAAATAATCCAAGTGAATATCTTACTGTCTAATTATATTCGATCTTTTAGAACTGAAGGGCTGCCCCAGGGTAGATTCTTTGTTTAGTGTCTTACAAAGTAATCCATTTGTGAACTAAAAGACTTTTCTGTTGTATGCCCTGAATGGAGTCCAGCTTAATTCCCAGTTTTCCAAGAATGAATCAGAGTTCATAACACTGACTGGAAAAATTAGGTTTGTTATCATGAGTTAGTTTTATCACTTGAAAGGAGATCTTTGGACTTTATACAACTTCTAGTGTATTTTATCAATATATTATACCCTGGCATAGATCATTTTTTCAGGCTTCAAACAAATGCCTTTTATATGAATTTTTGTTTTATCTTTAATAGACAAAGTTGGTTTGTTTCAGTCTACTCCACCCATTTCTTTGTTTCTAGAAACAAAAAAAGAGTTAACTGAATTCTCAGTTAAAAAGAGTTAACTGAATTCTCATTATTGTTAACTATTGCAACAAACAAATCAGCCTGTTTAAGGTAAGTCTCACTGTTGAACAAAGACAGTAACTGAAAAGCTTGCTTTGTGGGACTATCAGTGCTATTTTTCAAATTGGGTCCTTCAGCTAGGAAGATGATTGTTCGGTTCCTTTAGTGAAGGAGATTCTAGAAGACTGGGTTTTCTGCATTCCAACTTGCCTATTTATCAGGACTTTTAATTTTTCAAGGTTGAATATTTCATTTATAAACTACATGCAGCTTTAAGCAGTGCTCCTCTTTCTTGGTCACACTGAGACATTAATCCATTTGAATGTACACTATGAACATATAAAAGAACAACTTGTTAAGCTTCCCAGAGTCCACTGGACTGGGCAGCTATATTACATTTGATTAATACAGTGGAATATAGAATGGACAAATTTTTCTTGCCCTACCGCCTCGGCCCTCAGGCATTTGCTGATGATTCCTAAGCACTTTTCTCCCACTGGATTTGTCATTTCAGGGAGCAGCACTTCTCATTCCTCATCATCCAACTGTTCTTCCACATCTGCCCAATGTATTCAGTCCTGGGGAAGATCTTAAATTTCCTTTCATAATAGTTCAGTTTTAAAATAGGGTGGCATAGAATGACACATTTATATTTTTATCAAATCTATTTCAACTGCTGCTTTCTCTTAAGTTTATTTAAGCACTCAGGCTCTTTTTCTAGGGGGAAAATTACCCCAAGCCCAAACACGAACTGGGACACAGCCAAACTATGGCCCAGTGTTTGATATGATAGATGGATTGATAGTTTTCATTCTAGGGGAGGGGACTAATATTAAAATATTATCCCATGACTTCTTTCAGCATGTCAGGCTTCTTTATACAGTACATTCCTGTGTACTAGCCTTTGACTTCAGTGGACAAAAAACAAAGAAAAAATAAAATGATAAAATGAAATCCTACCATCATTTAAAAACACCTTCTAGAACAGATATGTAAATGGTATATATTGGAGGTGCACTTTTACCATTTCTTACTGTAGGATGTAATGTAGTTTACAAATGTAGTTTGTAAGGTGACTGTGGAAAAGAAGGCTGCTTAGAAAAATTGCAGTACTTGTCCTGCCTTTCTGCCCCATCATTTGAGCCTTTTCCTCAGTGTCAGCATCACAGAGTTGCCAATAAAACTGCAATCTTGAAACAGGTATGGGAGGAGAATGGAGGAGATGAGTGTTTTGGAAGTGTGCACCCACTAGCAAACAAAAAAGCAGCTGAATAAAAGAAGTGTTTTTCCTACAAAGGAATGGAAGGTCTAGAGAAAAAGGAAATATACAGGTGCAGCAAAGCATGATGTGGCAATTAACAGAGAAGAAGAAAAAAACAGGACAAATCCAAAATAGAGGAATTAAGGCAGAAGGCAGAATGGGATTTGTAAGAAAAAAGCATTGCTATGTAGCAGTAATACTATTGAGTACACTATCATAATAGTAAAGAGGAGAGGTTGTAATAGTTATATAGTATAGAGGAAATACTGTAATGGTAACTGAATAGGTAAAAGAGTTCCTGTGGAATTTACTTCATTAGTCGTTGCTGACTCTAAGGGATGGTGCTCATCTCTGTTTCAAGGCCATCGAGCCAGTGCTATCCAAAGAGATTTCCGCGGTCATGTGACCAGCATGGCATCATGGAACTCTGTAGTATAATAGAGTATACTAATTGTTATACTAATAGTAACTAGCATAGTAATATAGTAATAATAGCAACATAATATAGGATAGAGATAATAGAAAGCACCTGTATATAGATTTGTAAATTTCACATTTCACTTGTATTTTGTTTTGTTTTTTTCAAAATAAAACATATTCCCAATTCTTAGAGGGATATATAAAAACAATAATTATGCAGGATCCAGTTCTTTTGTGGCTCTTTTCAGGATTGAATGTAAGTATGGAATATAATCACAAGAACAATAGTTATTTTCAGTGAAATAAAATGGAAATAGAGTTACATTTGCAAGAAGGGATGAGGCAGACATGCCACTCAAAAGCCCAGCATGCCCCTCGGCCTGGAAAAAATGTCACACCCATGCTGAATGGAGACAGGACCTATGAACTGTAGGAGTGTGCAATTGTTGGGTTGGGTAGGAATAGATGAGGCCAGGATAGAATATAAATTTGAATGTTTAGAAGATACTCCTGATGTAGATAGATCACATGGAAAAGGTATTTGACACCTTCATATTGGGAAAGGACCAAAATAGCTTTTAAAAAGAGATTTGATTTAACAAAAAATAGATATTGTTAAGGGTAACAATAGCCTTCAGCAGGGTTAGATTATTTTAAAGCCCTGTGGGTTGAGAGAAGCTTGCCATAGATCAGTTTTTCTTCTCTCCCTTTCCTGGGGTTAGGAATGAGGGTTAATTCCATTTCCCATAAGTTTCTTTTTTAAAAATATATAATTTAGAGGAGATGCCTAAGATTCTTTCTGATCAATAACTACTCAGGTGTAGAATTGTGTTGATCTACTGCAGATCACACAAGGATCATCAGTGGTAGATTTGGTTCAACCTGCTGCCTCTGTGAGGCTTTTTAAAAATCTCACTTATATTGTCTGTGTCTCTGCATATTGCAGCAATTTCTTGAAAGTCTAGAACAGGGGTAGGCAACCTTGGCTCTTTTATGACTCGTGGACTTCAACTCCCAGAATTCCTGGGCCAGCATGGCTGGCTCAGGAATTCTGGGAGTTGAAGTCCACGAGTCATAAAAGAGCCAAGGTTGCCCACCCCTGGTCTAGAAGATAAATATGAGCATTCAAAAATGTAGAACTGGACTGGAAGATTGATGGAATAAGCAATAATTCCACTGATTTAAACAGAAACCGATGTTACTTGAAAAACTTGGATTTATTTGTTGCTGTCATTGGGACTTTCCTTATTACCACCTGAACATGGCACAACCATGCCTTGGCACCATTTCTTTTGTATCCCATCCCTATGTTGTGGCCTTCATCTCATTACTGACTCATGAGTGAGATAGAGCCTTGTCAACCATAGCTGTACTGATGTTAAAGTAGTATTCCCCCTTCTTTATTTTGACATTCTCCAAGGGCAGCTTCATTCTATGTAAAATCTGTTGCCCGTTGGAGGGGA
Source organism: Azemiops feae (assembly GCA_023970755.1). Taxonomy (NCBI): domain Eukaryota; kingdom Metazoa; phylum Chordata; class Lepidosauria; order Squamata; family Viperidae; genus Azemiops; species Azemiops feae. The sequence continues at coordinate 1,461,443 of JALGBA010003864.1, read as the reverse complement.
ATGGGGTGATTGGCGGTAACTGGGAATAGAGACAGGATAAGGATCAGCAATCATCAGTACGTTTCATGCTGGCAAGTACAGTTTGCTGATTCAGGGAGGGATGGATAGCACTACAAGACAGTTGTGGGGAAAGACTATTGATATATTTAAGGAATAGAATATGGAAAAAGGGAAAACTACACATATTCCCCACTTCCACTCTCAGAATGCTTTCTGTAGATAAGGACACCAATATAAAAGCCTTTTTTTTAAAGTTAAAATGGTACAATCAATAGAATGAGAAAATATCCCAGTGCCTAGTCATATAAAGGCAGCAATTTAGGTCCAGCAACAAGTCAGTGAGAAATTACAAAGTTTTGCTCAGGTTTGGATCTGAAATTTCATGAGACATCTCCATGGTACATCAATTTGCTAAACTCATTGACACTTATTGCTTCTACTTATACTGTTCTCCTGCGGACACACATATCAAAAGCAAATTGTACAAAAATTGAGTTCCACTATGTCCAGAAATGATTTTTTCTTATTTTCAAATCAATATAAAGGAAAGAGATGCTTTCAGACCAGAGGTAAGCTTCTTACTATTTTCTATTCAAAACTGCCTTAATAAATCTCAGAGTATGAAGAAGGAACAATATATTGCTTTTCTAAAATGTTTATATGAACTTTCACCATTTGTAGAAAACTAATCTTTCAAAACAAAAAACTCTTCTTATCGTAAATACATGCATCAAATGCATGTCAATGGCAAATTAATATTGAACTTTTTTTGCATCCAAATTCCACATCAGAGAAACAAGCAGATCTCTACTCTAAATCTCATCACATATCTTTTAATAATTATGATATGTTACTGAGATACTAAAGAAAGTTATTTTGGCCATTTCCACATGGAATCTTTGCAGAAGATCAGGAGGAGTTCAGGAACTGTCCAATCTTCCAGACTTCTGGTTCTGGGAACTGCTTTGATTTATTTCTGGCTCTGCAGCAATCTATTAGAAACCATAGACAAGTTTGCTTGCTTCCTCTTCTAAGTTTTCTTAGTATTCAGGCTGATTCATAAAAATCTAATTTGGCTGCAAAATGGTTGCATGCTCACCAACATCTTCATGTTGCTTTTAGATGAGAGCAAAATGTTCACCTGGACTTTTAAAAATGCATATCAAAATAGATGCAGAAACACACACACACACACACATACACACACATACACACACGCTACTTGGGGCCACATTTTTTAACTGATTGGAAAAATAACTTGGTTGATTAGTGGGAACTCCTGACTTTGGAAGATAACGGCACATAGAACCCAACCAAAGTTCTACATACGTGTGCACAAATTAGAATTGGAATACGTATGAGTTAATTGTTTGTGATCCATTCTTTCCTGTGAGCTTTTTATCACCTGATCCAACATATGTGATCCTAGCTTTGGTAAAATATTAATCTGTATGTTTTTCTACATGAAGAAGAAAATGCAAACATTTAGTTGGTGGCTGTCACTTTAAAACTTTAAGATGAAAGAGTCCTTTTTATTGACAGAGGAAAGTTTATGCTTTAACTCAATAGAAAATTAGTTGGACCTACTTGTATTTATGCTGTTTTCCACTGTTTGCAATAATAGCTTGGCTATCAACGTGAACCATTTCTGATTATTATTATTATGCCCTTGCTTCTAATGTAAAGGAAGATTTCAAAAAGTCAGGATGATTTTGACATACTGTACTACTTTGTCAGCAACTTTTCCAAATGCCCTTGCAAAGTTGGAGTGTCAGAGATTAATGAAGGTTAGATCAGCTGAGAACATCCTTAAGCCCTTGTCTTGTATACAAGGTTGCTTTCATGCATGGAAAACTTCACTGAGATGTAGAAATGGTCCTAGGCCAACATGTGAACCATCTTCTTCTGTACTATTGTTGTTAGTTGCGAAGTCGTGTCCGACCCATCGCGACCCCATGGACAACGTTCCTACAGGCCTTCCTGTCCTCTACCATCTTCTGGAGTCCATTTAAGCTCACGCCTACTGCTTCAGTGACTCCATCCAGCCACCTCATTCTCTGTCGTCCCCTTCTTCTATTGCCCTCAATCTTTCCTTCCGTACTATAAGAACCTCAAAAAGATCTCATCCTGAAAGATTAAAGATTTTACCCAAAAACTTTCTTCCTATTAAATGTAATATTGTTCAGGTTTTCTGGTAAAGTGCTTGCTTTCCAGCATAGACAGCAGACATGAGCAGGAACAAAAAAACATATATTAAAATTTTCATGCTTGCCTATGTTTGAGGGCACTGCCAAAATAAGTAACAGCTTTCTGCGTATATCTGAAGGATTGCTGATTGATGTATCTACAGGTCACATCTTCCAATAAAACTGTGGTCACCAATATGACCACTTGTATCTTACTGGGCTTTCTATCTCTCCAATAATTATTACTTTTATTCTTATTGTTTTTTTGAAAATGGGAATCTGATGTGCTACAAAACAAAGCACTAGTCTCTAGTAGATTGTTATTTGCAAGAATGCTGCTGGACCTTAAAAAGTAAAAATTGTGGATGGTTGCAACCCAGTGCTTTATTTGGAAGCTTGCCCTTGTCTAGTAAAATGACAAAGAATGTTGTCCTTTAGTGCTTAATTTGTGAGGAAAAAAATACCCCAAACATGCCATTTTACTGCCAAATTTTGTTAGGCTAATTCTGGGTACTTTGGAGACTGAAAAAATCATTTTGGGGAACATGTCAATTGTAGGTTAGAGATTGCTGTACTTCTATCATAGATCAATGTAAATGCAATTCCTTTTTTATTGTCTCACTTCTCTGAATATTATGAGGAATGAAAAGATGCATGCAAATTATGTGCACTTCTCTTAGGCAAATTTTCATACAAAATGTGTATATATTGGGGAAATAGTATAAAATAAAAGAACAGTTTAATGAAAGCAGCTTAGAACAATGTTGCAATCAAATAAGGAATGCATTTGAAATTTCAGAGCAAACTTCTGCAAGAAAATGGGGATATTCTAGAACAGACACATCAATCCATCTCATGTGGCTTCTGTTCTATCCTTTCATAATAATTATTTGTTAAAGCCCAATGGCATGCTTCATTTTATCAGGATGTCAAGACCAACTCCAGACACATGTAGAAATGCCTCTTTATACGCATTCCCTCTAGGCTTACTCAGAGATGGAAACAGCATAAGTGGGCAGCCTCAATATCTGACAACATTTGGCCTTAAAGGTGCACCTGCCATTAAACTGTCCAACACCATGGTTAGAGGGCCTGGCTAGATTGCAGCAAAGGACCCTACATGCATTGCAGCAATTGCTCAGTGATGGCTGCTAGTGACATTGGTGTTATACAGTACCATGTCTTCCCTGATTCAGTTGTATACATTTGCTCAGCTAGAGCACTAGTGGAGAGCCATAAGGTCTGACAAAACTTTGTTGTCCTGAAAAAAATCTCTTTTGATAAGCATGCAGTATTATCAGCATTGGAGAAAGCATGAATACACTTATTTGCATTTATACTGTATAGTAACTATTACTGAGAACAACTCTGCTCATTTAGAACTTTACCACTGCAGGAGATGAGTGACAAGTTCAACAAAAGGTAACAGTAAGTTACACACTGTACTTGCCTTAAGAGACATTTTTTCCTTGCATTGAAATAAATATTTCAAGTCAAGAAGTATTGCTCTGACTGTCTCCATCTATTAGACTTAGCAAATACATTTTTAAAAGTTCTTTTAGGTCATTCTGGATTCCTGGCAACTGCCTGAACAGGCCCCTGGAATTTTCACAGCAACATTTTCAGAAGTGGTTTGCTACTGCCTCTTTCCTAGGGCTGAGAGAAAATAACTGGCCCAAAGTCATCCAACTGGCTTCATGTCTAATGCAGAACTAGAACTCACACTCCCTTGTTTCTACCCTGATGACTTTAATCACTATACTAAACTGTTTCTCTTGCAAATACTTTTGCAGTTTGACATTTCAGTTCATGGACTTCACCAGTTCAGGATCTCTAAAATTTACAGCAAGAGGTTTCTATTGAAAGCAACTTTCTGTAAAATAAATGTGGTGTCATCAAAACATCTCCCTTGATAAATTACATATTTCTGTCACAGAATTAATTTTTGTCAGTCTTTTATGACTAGCTTTCCACCTCCTGTTTTGATAAGGTTCGTTCAGTGATTCCAACTATCTGGATTCTTATAACGTGTTAAAAGACTAAACAAACCACATTATGGCTTAACAAAATGTTTAAACCCAGTCTATAGTGTGAAAAAGGTCTTAAGTGCAACTATGGATCCTATATTTCATTCTGAGATTTGCTCTCCCCTTTCTTCTTGAGTTGCTTTGAAGAATGAGAAAAAATTATTCTATGCTGGACTTGTTTGAATGCTGTCTACTTTTGGCTAAGTTGAAGCATTTTGGAGAACATAAAAGAAGTCTGTTCCACAAAGCTTGTGGCATGCCTGATTAACTAGTCTGCTTTTTAAAACCTGCAATTAAAGTTTTAGTTGATTAATCATACTGACAGTTTTACATCTCTCTTAATTAGTAATATTTTGAAGAAAATCAGTTTCCTTGAAGCATTTTTAATCAATGCCAGAAGATGGTTCATTCAGTTTATCTCCAGAATCATAATTCCTTCAGGTATATGTTTGAACTACAGCATGGCAGATCCACCTAACTGTCTTCACATAAAGACTCTCATCAGAAAAAATGTTCCACTACATCTGTCATCCCCCATCGCAAAATGACAGCTCTCCCATTTGTAAAAATCTATATTAAAAACTAAACAAAATCTAGACGCTAGATTTTGAAGTGAGGCATTTCACTTGACGATATCTTTAACTTGCTATTCCCCACAAGAGTTCCACTTCAGTTAGGTTAGGGAAGGCTGCTCGTCTCTAATATCCTAACCATTTTATATAGATCCTGGCAGAGCTTTGTCTCATTGGGAGGACATTTTGTTCAAAAGAGAGATTGGACATAAAATGAAGCAGCCAGGTGGCAATTCTACAGTTTTACCTGAAACTTGTTCTCTTCCAGGAATCCACTGTTGAACCTATTGCTTGAAACCACTGCTGCAGGCAATCTGGGCACAGTATTAAGTAAAGTTATTCAAGGTCACTGGCAAGATTTTCTGGTGGTACCAGTTAGGCAAACTTCCTTATTAAAGAACACTTGCTCCTTTTTCCACTCTTTCACATACCTTTAAAACAAAGCATATTGTGGCTCTCTCTCTTTGTCCCCCTCCTCCCCTTTGAATAATGCATTGAGAATACCTTTTGAATGCAGGACCCTCACTAGGCCATCTGTCACACCCCTTTATCAAGGAGCTGCTGATGTCTGGAGCATTTATTTATGATATGAGTTTATGACATATCTTTGCTTATCCTTTTATACATTTTTGAAATAATATAAACATGTAAAAAAAAGGTGCAGGTTTTTGATCACACAAGTTTGGATGCAATCTTGAACATTTTGATGGTTCCTTGCAAATGCCCCTGAAATGGTGTGGTAAACATGAAGATGGCTATAAATTGAACATCAATCTCCTGTAGAATGAAACTTAGTGTGTGCTCTGTAGGGTTAAAGGAATCACACATCACTGGCTGTAGTCCATTTCTTTACCATTTCCTCCAATGTTAGCTGGTAAAAAAAAAAGGCATAGTCAGGCAGCTGTTCTCCTAGCTCAAAGTTTTCAATTTCATATAACAATCGATGAAAAATAACAGAAAACAGATATTCAGTAAGTGAATCTGATAATTCCACATTGCAATCGGCATTGTAGCCATCTCCATCTTGAGGTCTTCTGATCAATTGCACTTTCATTCCTGTGTTTTTCTACTAGCATAACAGTTGAAAAATTCAGGGAACTGATGTTCAGTGTATTTGAAAGGCAGAAATTTGGAGGTTAATGTAGTCGTACATGGGATTTCTGGAGAGGAAAATTCTACACTGTTATTTATATACCCTTTTCCTTATTAGCCATTTTCCCAATTTATCCAACTGAACATTTTTTTAAAAAAAATTAATGTCATGGCTGGTGATGGAGTGCTACTCATCATTAGATCAATAGGAATTTAGCTCAACAAGAAAATATCTAAATATCTTACCAGCCATGGAAATCAGCTTTTCACCACTGCTGATACAACAGAGCAGAGAAATTATAACCTCATGTATTAGACTGCCAATGACCTCATTGTCTATAAAAGACAATGAGATCACTGATGGTAGTTCACGTTACATTATCTTCTATGCAAATTACTTTACATTTGGCTCTTGAGATGCAGTAGGAAATCAGAGGTGCTCTCTAAACCACAGTTCAGATGGGGCCAATTAATATGGCCTTGAGCTTGATAATATGCAATCTAAAAGGCAAATAGGCTCTCAATTTTATGGCAAAGAGGACCCTATCTGTCCATTTTATCTCTCTGTAATTTAATTTCTAGTTCTTAATCCATCATTATATATATATTGGTGAAATCTTCAGGTAGATGATTCTATAGATGGCCTAGTATGTTCTACACATTTTGAGGATGGTTAGTTTTCCAATTAAATACCCATTCTCTTAGGTTCTTTGAAGTTGTGAGTAAAGTTTGAGGAATAATGGACAGATATCCCTTCTGTTGTTTTTCAAGTACAGTGTTGCAACCTTCATCTAAACCTTCACTGAGGTTTCATTCATCAAGCTATCATTACACTTCTAAAGTGCTGCTGTTCCTTTGATTTCATCTCAGACTGTCAAAGTGGATAAGTGAATCAAAGCTTTCCAAAGTAATTTAACCTCTCCACAAATTTTGTTCCTAATAAAATTCTTCCCCCAACCACCTCTTTTAAAGAAAATGCTTTTACACTGCAAATATTTGGTTTAAATGGGTTTTTCTTTTCAGGTTCATATGTATTTTTTTTTAAAGTAATGAAATGATACAATCTTTTCATTTGTATGATAACTTTAGCAGTTTTCAGCTGTTCTTTCACTACAAATAACCTTTCTAGATTTTAAACTCAATGCTCCTCTTTCTCTGAGACAGGCAAAAAACATCTCGAATAGAAAAATAATGATGTAATCAAAATTTTAATTGATATTCAGTGTTGATTAAACGAAATCTGTCAATATACGAAAAAGGCCCCAGCTTAGAAATAACCCCATGAGATTATCTTTCTTCCTTTTTTTAAACTGTGTGAATGTTTGGGGTTTTCCCCCCAATCATATCCAATTCTCACACATTGCCTGGACAAATCCCTGCTGTTTTCTTTGCAAGATTTTTCAGAAATCCTTCCTTCCTAGGGTTGAGAGAAAGCATTGGCCCCAGGTCACCCGGGTAGTTTTGTGCCTAAGGCAGGACTAGAACTCATCATAGTCTCCCAGTTTCTAGAACCAATGCCTTAAGCATGAGATCAGATTGACTCCTATATGAATGCATTTAAATGTAAATTCACATGTTAAAATGTATCACCTGAAAAATATACCTATATGTGACAAATTCTCTCTTGCAGTTTTTTAAAAATAAAAAAAAAATTAAAAATTCACAACCTATTATTCATTCTGTGAATGAGATCCTACATTAATATTGGAATCCTCTCATGTGTCTCTGAGGAATTTGAAACTTTCAGGGTTTTTTTTAACAACGACATTGTGTTAGGTTGTGCATAATTTCGTTCATCTTAATGTTACTTAATTTACAAGAACCTAAGTTTAAACTATAATTTGTGAAACTACTTTCCCCCCCACAAATGTTAGAAAAGATGCGCCACAATTTTAAGGCTTAGAAATGATGCCACGTGATGCATACTTAACAAGGGAAATGAAAGTTTTTTTAAATTATCCATCCAGTTGTGCTGAAGGAGAAGCAGGAAGCATATAGTCCTATGAGGTGCTAATCTCGTTTTTTTTAATTCAAATAAATCTTAATTTATAATGCAGACATGTCAAACACAAGGCCCGGGGGCCGGATGCGGCCCGCGAAGTGGTTTCATGTGGCCCGCGAAGCCATCCTGGTAACAGTGAGGGAACGGCCCCCGCTGCCTTGGCCCTGGCCCAGGCCAGCCGGGAGCCAATGTACAATTTTGTGGTGGGCATCTATGCTGAAACGCATTCAGTCTTAGCTCCACAAGGCCGTCTGGAAACAGCGAGGAACCAGCCCCTGCCGCATCGGCCCTGCCCCCTGGGTGCATGCTGGGGAGGCTCCTCCAGTGGACCATGCCTTGGCACTTGCCCTGGTCCCACCCTCTTCTGCCAGAGACCCTCAGATCTATCCTACTCCTGCCCAGGCCCCCTTGACATGAATGATGTAGAGCTGGCTATGCCCACCCAGTAGGCCACACCCACTCCATCCACACCCACCCAGTAGGCCACACCCACCCTGGCCACACACCCCCGCCCCCCCCCAAGGGCAACCACAATGCTGATGTGGCCCTCAATGAAATTGAGTTTGACACCCCTGGCCTAATGAAACTTGTGCATTATGAGTGCATCTGTGCAGATGCATCTCTGAGTCTCTAAGTTGGCTTTCTGGGTCTTTTGATGGAAAAAGCAATACCTAATCTCTAAATGTTGGGTCTGACTAATTGTGCCTGATGAGAGATACTTCCGTATACATTGGAGTGTATTGGGAATGATATAAAATCAGTGGCCTTCCCCACAGGGGAACATGATCAATTATCATAAGGAGTTTTATGATGAAAGGACAGATGAAAGGACCAGAGCAGGAAAAACATATAAGGGAATTTTGGAGGACAACCTTGTAAAACATTTGCCAGGATCATTTGATACATAAAGACTAAGAAAACAGGATCTAACTTTTGTGTCTTCATCCAGAGAGAATAATTTTCTGTGAGTCTGTGGACAGATACATCAAAGTATACTAGATTACCAGACTTCTTTTGGCCTATTTCTCTATTGTTACAATAAGGGCTACAATACCAGATTCATGTTTATACCAGTTCCCAGCTGTCTTAATATCTTAGTTTTCAGAGTTAGATTTTAAAACATTTAGCAAGGAAATAGAGCAAAATCTGGCACAACTTAACAAGCCAGGAGCAAAGGATATGGGATGTATTATAGGCTGATGATTTAATCATGGTAAAAGTCTACTCATCAAGTTGGAACAATCGTAGCTTTAAATATATGTATCTATTTAACATAGACTAGGACTGCATGACACTCTGAGTGACATGAGAATCAAGACCCCAAGATAGGGATGGATAATTTTGCTAGACTTAATTTTATTTATATTCTTATTTTTTCTGGCATCACAGCTATGCTGTCTTATTTCTCCATCTGCTTTGCAAAAAATGTCTGCACAAAACTGTAGGCATTTTTCTGTGCATTTTTTCAATATGCATTGACTTCTACTCCTTTCTCCTTCCTTCTTCCTCTTTCCTCCTCTTCCTCCTCCCAAATTTGTTTATTATGTTTTTTAAGAGAAAGAGACATGGGTTAGGTAAAGATCTTTCAGACAAGCATTTGGTTATAGAGAATAAAACTGAATATGAAGCTATTGCAATTTTCTTCTACCTCACTCATTTAATAAAAAATGCAATAAAGGCCATAATTTGAATGTTAGCTCTCATGACACAATGTGCTATAATATGATACAATACCCACAAACAGGGCATTAGGTAGATTAGCATAGAGCAGAGCAATTCAATTAGAAATGAAGTGACCTTTTTACTGCTTTGTATTTGCAAACACTAAGAACAACTTTACTCATATCAACCCCCTTAGTTATCTCTGCTTTATTGCTGTTTTTCAAACATTATCTAAATTAAATTTCTGTATTGCAGATGGATCTCGATAGATTTAACCTTTCAGTGGGGAAAAGCCCTTCCTTGGCTCATTGCTCAAAATGTTAGACAGTATAATGAGGTAGTCCACCTATGACATGTGATAAAATGATAGCCCATATTAATCTAATGCAGGCATGTCAAACTCGCGATGTCACGTGATGTTGCACAACGTATCATGACTTTTCCCCCATTGCCAGCAATGGGGTGGGCGCAGTTTCAGCATAACACATCTGGCCCGCGGGCTGGCAGTTTGACATGCCTGATCTAATGGATACCGGTTGATCTATTTATTTTCAGTCTTAACATTGAAGGGTGGAATTCGGTGAATATATTTTTGCCACAGGAACAAGTTTGTCAGTGAAATCAGAGAATTGCTGATTTCCATCACTTATGACTAGCTTGGAATGCTCCAAGAAACATTAGGAGGAGATCTTTAAGGGGGAGGAGGGAGGGAGAACGCTTTCCCTTACAGAGCATTTGATCCTATCCTAGGCCAATTTCTGAGATGAAGAGAACATTCCATAACAATGTTTGTGCTTTAGTGTAACTGTTAATGCTGTCATTGTGATGTCAGAGATCCTGAGACTTTGGCTAGATAGGAAGATGGAAAAAGAGCAAGCATATTGCTCTGTCCTGGCAGACCCTATGTCTTGTCAAAAGTGAAGAAGAGCAGAATAGAGCTGGAATGGATCTTGGAGGTCTTCTAGTCCAACCCCCTGCTCAAGCATTTCAGACAAGTGGCTGTCCAGTCTTTTCTTAAAAACATCCAGTGATGAAGCACCCACAACATCTGAAGGTAATCTGTTCCATTGGTTAATTGTCCTCCCTGTTAGGAAGTTTTTCCTTAATTCCAGATTGCTTTTCTCCTTGATTAGTTTTCATCCATTGTTTCTTGTCTTGCCTTTTGGAGCTTTGGAAAATAAGTTGACCCCCTCTTCTTTGTGGCAGCCCCTCAAATACTGGACTACTGCTATCATGTCACCCCTAGTCCTCTAGTCAAAATAGTCAATATCTTCACCAAGACATGCTTGGTCAAGGAATCTAATCACTACCATGGATGTAGGAGTTTCTTATTCAATGCACAGGACTATATAGTAGACTGTCCATTTCTATGCTACGGCTATAGCAAATTATCTTTCAGGAAAACTTCAACAAATGTACTTCATTCAACAAAAGGAAAGAACAGCCTGGAGCATCATTGATAGAAAATGATAGCTACTATGTAGTTTAAAGCTGATTCTTTTACACTAGACAGGACATTCTATACTTGTCATTAGTTAATTAAAGGTTTTGTCTCTTGACCTGATGACTTCATCTTGTAGGGTTTTTTTCCATAGCCAAAGAAGCATGTGATTTTCCTTTTCTTCTTCACCTCCCTGTTGCCTGATGCAATAATCAGGCATGATTGAAACATTTGATTGCTGGTTTGCTGATTGTGTGACTTGCCAAGTCTGACTGACCCTGCCTACTAGAAGAAGCTGCTCTGCTGACCTTGTGAGTTTATGAACAGCATTCTTGTATGGAGCCATGCAAGAGTCTGTGAGTCAGCTGATAAGGCTGTCTCCACTGGTCTCCTGATATAGGTATTCTCAAAGTCTCCTGGAGGGCTAAACTCTTAATCTTCTTTGTACTTCATTGTAATTGTCACTTTGCTTACTAGAGAACAAGGGAGCAGCGATCCATATCTAAAAGCTGTGGATGGATTACTGCAGTATTCTGGTATTTGTAATTAAAGGGATGTCTTTTACCCCTAGATTTTCCCAAACTGACAAGATTTAAAAGAACTTTAAAATATTCAAATTTGGGAAGCTGTTTGGGAAAATTATTTCATTCTGGGAGGCAGAGTACCCATTGACTAAAAAAATGCATTTATTCTAAGAACAAAGAATAAATAAACTGAATAAACTCTATTCAAAGTCCATGGCAGGTATCATCTGGATACTGCAAGTAAGAATGCAGTGCAGTGAAAGAAGGGTGACTCTGACGATTATTTTCAGAACAGTAGAATTTTCTTCCTGTCTTAGTTGGGAGACTATTGTAAGCCATTGAGAATCTCAAAGAAAAACAGGGGACCCTAAAGTGATGTTTACCAGTTGGTTTGTTCAAAGAGGAACAGACTATTTAATAGGGAATCCTGAGAGTACCATTATGTTACTTTCAGTACCCACATTCTGTCCTTTGACATTCTTCTGTCATGGAATTTAGTAAAGACTTTGTTACTTAAGTACATTTCTACGAAATGGGCTAGCACATCATTTTTAAGAAGCAGTGCTTTTGAGTACGTGTTGGTAGGGTTTTTACTGTACTTTGAATTGGATTAATTTATTGTCATGGCCTTTTTTCCAGTCTTTAATATTTCACTGATCCAAAGCAAATCAATATTGCCCACTTGGTGTTTGGGAAAGAAATGCCATTGTCAACAGGCCCCTGCCCTTGTTGGTTTCTTAGGATTGGGTTTCCCACCAGTTGTGCAAGTAAAGGCTGAGATATTCTCACATCCATTCCAAAGAACACTACCAAAGCTGATGGCTCACAGAAAAAACAGATCTCACTGAATCTCATCTGTTAGCCTTTCCTTACTCAACTCAGATGCTATAATTACCTAGGAAAATATGCCTGCATTTTCAGAGCAATGGATGACTATGCAAGAGAATCAGAAAATTGAAGAAAAAAAAAACTTTTAAGATGCTGCATTTCAAAGCTATTTGATGAAGCTCTGATAATTTAAAAAGCAAAAGCCATCATTACTCATCTTCATGCTTCATATACAATTAATAACAGCAGAAAAATGGTACATTTGTTTTCAGAGATGTAGAAATTGTCAAAATGCTGGGCCATATGGAGTCTGCATTAACAATGAATTTATGGAAAAATCTTTTAGAAGGGCAAAAACAACAGGACATTGGAGACCTTGAAGAGGTTGCTCCTTTTTGCCCAGAACAATGACTGTACTTTAGGTATCAGTTGGGGAGAAAAAAGTGTTTTTTACATATAGTGGAAATTCTATATCAAGAAAAAGAAGATAGCTGAAAGGCAAACAACATTTAGACTTTCATCTCTGCTGCTTCCTAGGTCTTGTGCTTGATCTGAGAAAGAGAAAGAATTTCATGTGTTCATAATCACTTGGAAGGACTACTGCTCACTCCTTATATTTATCATAATAAAAACAAGCCCTTAACTCAGATGAGGAACATTCATCACATGCTTTACATACAGAAAGCCTCAGCTTTAATTAATTAATTAATTAAACAAATTTGTATGGCCACCCAACTTGCACACAGGTGACTCTGGGCAGCTTACAGTATTAAAAATCCACAACATAAAAACCATAAAATCCCACCCCTCATGAGTTAGAAAGATTAGGTATGCCAGAGACATTGGATGGGTACTTCCAGTCAGACGAAATGGCTGCCCAGCAGAACCAATAGCTTGGTGAAATACAAGGTAGCTTCCTGTATATGTGAGAAGCATAAGATGTTAAATTTGCTTCCAAACCATGCCTCTGCTAGTCTAGTTTTTTAGGAAGCATACAGAAGAACTTTTTTCTCTCATTTCAAGCAAGGATATAAAAGAGGTTTCCTAAAGGATTTATGGTGGAAGGAATGCTAATAGCAAGCCTGGTTAATATCCATCCTTCCTGTGATGGAAAAATCCATTTCATTTTTGAAAATATACAAGATAGCCAGTCCTTTGGCCTTCTCTTACTTGTTGCAGGAAAATGATCTGCACAACTATGGACTGAATGTTTGGCAGAGGTTCTTTCTCCTTTCTTGACACTTCTTGGATTGATCAGGTGACCACAACATGCAGTACAGAGAAGCAGCAGCCTAAGCCAAGAGTTACTACTCTGCTATAAGGATATGAAATGTTTTGGTTTTTGAAAAAAATATAAGAAAAGGGCATGAGAATGCACTTTGTAAGGGTGAGGGTCTTGTTTTCCTTCTTATGATACCAAAAATATTTCTTGCTCTTACTGGAGGCGGCTGTTCCTTTGCTTCTTGGAATGATTACTATGTGAGCATTAGATTTGGCTGGGGCCACCTTTTACAATTCAAAAAGCATGTTGGATCTATTATTATTTTTGGTTTTGCTGTTGTTATTTTTAGAAAAGACAGAACCATAACCAAACTATGTTTTCTGCTAGCATTTGTCCTGCCATGAATCTCTTTTGCTCCCAGAACGACCTGTGGCAGAATTTTTTTGCATCCTTAAGATGTATAGGATTCCACTGTTACTGTATGATCTTCCAAGGGCTCAGCCATTCATTGTAAGTTTACTTTATTTCTCTTTAGGTCACGTGTGGCGGGTGCTTTGAGCACGAGATCTGCCCATTTTGCAAATTCCTGCCATTATATTTATTTGGCAACATACTATAAACAAGAGAAATGGTAACGCTGTATCAGCAACAGATGTTCAGTATAAAGATGTCAGGATGAAGGACGAGACTGTTATAGAAATGCCTGAAATTAGGGCAATGGCATTTATGCAGGCAGAAGTTATGAGAATGTTGCCTGGTGTTTTCTCTGTTGCCTTCTGAATCCTTGTATGTGTCTGTGGATTGTGATGTTTTTGTTGTGCATTCACACATTTTATCTGACTTGCTTTCCATTCCTTGCACCAGCTGCAAAATATGGGAATGTTTTGCTCACTCAGAGTGGTGTTAGGTATTGTTTAGAAATCTATTCCATTGTTTCTTTCCCTAAGTATTTCTTAAATTTCCACAGTAAATATGTGAGATGTTATCAATACCTCCTGTGACAAAGCTGGAATTGAAAATAACTTAACTGGAAAGTTCATGAACTCTTATTTCTCTTTCTCTGCCTGAAGTTTCAGCTTGGCTTGATATAATATGCTGAATCCACTGTTGGGCAACTTCTTTTCTCTTGACTTACAGTAAAATAACGATGCATTAAGATAACTGTGCAAGCAGAGGGGGAATTTCATTTTTCTCTTCTCTCTCAGGACTCCCTCGTTTTGGAATATTTTCTGTCCATCCATCTGGTGAGATCATTTGTTGAAAATCCAAGCTTTTGTTGAGACTCATAAACCAGATAGACCTGGGAGACTGCATTTAGCTCAGGGGATGGGATTTCTACCTGAAATACAGGTTTGTTGCCTTTCCTACTGAGGTGAGCAAAACATGCTCCAATTTAATGTTAAACATTTGCCAAAATACTCTTGAAGTTCCTTTAACAGGATATTATCTCTATCCAGATATGGTACAATGAAATTATGTTATACCATTTGGAATAAAACATTCTAATTTAATTTAATATATAATTTGTACTATACAATTGCTCTTGGAACTAATATGCAGGAGATAGGAATTGTGGCACATGTAGGGCCAAAATCACTCATAATTTAACATTTTGTCAGCTTATATATCCCTCAGAAAATGCACCTTGGGGGACACTTGAAATAAATATTTTTCAGTAGTAACACTTTATGAAATTCCCTCTCATTGGGGTTGGGGGGAAAAATGGCAGGAAAAAAATGGGTAAGAAAATGGAATGACCTACTGAAGGGAAACAGAGCTGAAAAGCTCTACAATGGACTGCATTAAATCTCCAAGTTTCAGAATCAGAATACAGTTGTCAATTACTTGAGAGCAAGCACAAAAAAAGATAGTTGTCTCAATTTTTATTTATTTGTATTTCATCTTTATTATTTTCACAAATAACTCAAGGTGGCAAACATATCCGACATAGCTTCCTCCCCCTATTTTCTTCATAACAATAACCTTGTGAGATGAACTGGGCTGAGAGAGAGAGAGTGGCCCAAAGTCACCCAGCTGGCTTTCATGGCTAAGATGGTACTAGAACTCATAGTCTCCCACTTTCTAGTCTAGTGCCTTAACCACTAGATCAGTTCTGTTTGTGGATGCCTAGTAATCACTACAAATAGATCTGCTTTGGCCAATGATGATATACTGTATGAGATATTATATATATTGTCAATCTCAACATATGTGGAGAAATGCCAGTTTGGCCAAGGCTGACTTAGATGGCAGTTAATCCTATTCAGCAAGGGACTTCCCATATTAATATTCTTCAAGTCACTTTATGATTATTATTATTTTTTAAAAAATATATTTTATTGGATTTTTATGGGGGTGGAAAGGTTACATCAAGGTGCTTAGGAAACACCGTGGAGATGGGTATATCAAACATCCAAAAGAAAAATCACAGATATATAGCTCAAATTAATTCATTGAAAATTCCCTCTCTAATTCCCTCATATAGTATTGCATATTCAAATTAATACATTTCTAAATAAACTTCAAACAATCCTGTCAAACATCAATCACATTTCAATTATAAAAATCCAAGTCCTGTTTTTAGGCTTTACTAATTTACAGTTACCATATTCCAATTAGCCTTAAATAGACATATTATTAACACTTCAGGTGTCCTTCATTTCCCTTTTTAACATAATGATTATATCTAAAATGAGTATATTATTCCCACAATAACATTCTTATGTTTTCTTCATTAATACCATTTCTTCTCTTGTCACCAATCCCTCTTATTCTTCTTCTATTACAAAATAATTATCTTATTTAAAATAAAAATATCAATCCAATAGATACATTTCTATCTGATTTAAATATATATTCTATCAATTCATCTATGTCTATAGAAAGTCTTTTTAACCCAGTAGATAAAGTTTACCTCTCCAAGTAATTATCATATCTAAAACAAAATATTATTACAAAGGATATCCTCTTACAGAATTCACGTACTCCGTTAGTTATTAAATCAGTCAAATTCTCAAAAGCCTTTTTAAACCCATTAAATGAAATTTTAAAACACATTTTTAAATCTAACTCTAGGTTTCTTTCTGTGCCACCCCGGTTTCCATAATAAAATTCCTGCATCATCAAACCACAATATTAGAAAGTCAGTATTCTTCAATGCTTCAGATTGGTCAAAGTTCTCTTCCCTTTCTTCTAGTAGCCTTTGGATGGTGGAAGCCGTTTTATTCCATGTTGTAGTTACTAGTTGTTTATCCACATTATCACAATTTTCAATAACTTGTATCTGAGTGTCAGTCTCTATTGATGTTGATGCTTCAGGCATCTCAGTTAAAGTTATTCTTTGATCATCAAGCTTCTCCATAGATTGCATTTGGGGTTGTATAAAGTTGATTTGTTCCTTAGTTTCCACAATTTCTCCCGGTGTAGTTTCATAGTTGAGTTGTAGATATGGTTCCTCTTTAGGTTGTATATATTGCTCACTAGTCTCTTTAGCGCCACTCTGCTCCTTCTCCACTGTTCTTCGACCTATAACTTGATCCGTCAAAATTTGGAAGTAAGAGTTCATATCCTCCGTGGCTTCCAAGATTTTTTCCAGTATAAGCTCATAATCCAGCTGTGTGTTAAGTTCCATGTCAGTGGTGAAAGGATCTTTTAATCTTTTAGTGAAGGCTATATTTCGTAAAAGTCAACAAATATTCACCTCCAATTCTTAGTAGACCAAATCACCACACAGCTGTTTCAGTTATCTTACTCTTATCATCCTTTGAAGGTTAAAGCCATCCTCCAGCAATGAAAAAAAATATACAGTTGCAGTAACACTTTTCGTCACAAGATGTCCTCAGCAGGCTATAAGGTCTTTCTTTCCAAGTTAATAGATTTTTTATTTTTCACATTAAAAAAATAAAGAAGAAAGGCCTCTCCAAAATAGTAGATAGCGTAGTTATAATAGTAATAATCAAAAATAGAAATGTTTTCAGGCTCCCTCAGTATTCCAGGAGTTGAATAGTCAATAAAAAATTAACTGGTTTATTTTTTTTTCAATTCCCAAAGCTGTTTTTCCCAAGTGCCCAAACGCTGCTCTCTCACAGCAGGGAAGTAATTCAAATACAAAAGCTTTTTACAGGAGAGTAATTAGGGAAAGAAGGGGGAGGAAAGGTCTCACCCGGATTCTCCACGGGGGTTCTTTATGCTTAGTTGTTCTTCTGGCTTTCGGCTGGTGCAGCAAAGTGATCGTCCATTTTACTGGCCGATCTTTTCTCCGACAGCCCTAAGGAACTGGCTCGGACTGAGGAAGGAGCTGCCGCCCTTCCCCAGTCAAACGAGGGCCTCCTCAATGGTGGTCGCCCCCCCAGGGCGACTTTCGACCCGATTAAGGGTCTACCTGCGGAGGGAAAACAGCCGGTGGGAGAGACGGATCTCTCCGTGCGACTGCGTGTGCCGCGATCCGGAACCGGAAGCCACTTTATGATTATTTTATCCAGCTCTGAGGCCCATACGTTTTTATGAAAAGTTCAAGAGGAGTTTAGGGTTCCAGGCATCTTTGTCCCGATGCTGACTGACTAAAACCATAAAGGAAGAAAATGCTTCTTTAGTAACTGGAGGGATAGCAACAAAAATGGCAATTGATTTGATAGTAGTTTGAAATACAGTACAGGAATAGGTAGTCTTTGGTTTAATCTAGTTGGTTTTATTCACATTACAAGATGATAGGCTCCTATAGCAAAAGCAATTAGCCTGGAAACCCTTTAAAGATTAACATTTATTGTGGTGTAATATTTCCATTCATCAGGTGCATCAAGCATTATGTTCACTTCCAAAGAAGTGCTCACTTTAATTTGTTTTTTTGAATACTGAATTTGGCACCATTCCTCCTGCTATATTATATGCATGTGTGTGTTAACAACATTTGCCACTGAGGTGGACTCTAGTCAACAAGAACTTGTGCTGACTTTAAGGTGCTGTAAAGCTCTTCATTGTTTTACGGATTCCTCCTGGCTCCATTGAATGATGCCAGCTGCTGATTTCATTTCCTGAAGTATTTTGCAGCTAAGGAAACTCTGCAGTTTGAAAACGAAAGTTTAGAAAGCAGTGATCTGCTGTTGGTTTGCTGTATCTTCCCAGGGCAAGGAACAATGGCTCAAGCTATTTTGGTTCAAATGTAGTTGAAATAAGTTTGTCAGATAAGGAGGAAAAGCCATGGTTATAGACAGACTTAGCCATTCCTGCAGTAAAGCATGTTAGAAAATGTGCAGGTGATATAGATTAATGGGACAGATACAAATGCAAATTGAGGTCATTCCAGTAATGGATACAGGAACTTTTCTTAGATCAGAGCAAATTCTCTGCAGTAGGTTTGTTGCTGTTGTTTCCAGCTGACAGTGGCTCTACAGGATCTCAGATATTCTTTACATCACCATTTCAGGTCAGGGATGAAAGATGGGACCTTCTGCCCTACAAAGCATGTGTTCTGTCACTAAGCTATGGATGAAAGTGTCCTTTTGTTGTTCTTCACAGAAGACAGTAATTACAATGTCCTGGTCAATTATAAAGATCTTAAGAAGGAAGAAGAACCTTGATGTAGCCTATCAACAGATTGTACCTGAGCAGGTACTCTAATCTGGTTAAAAGATTTCCTCCCTATGTTTGAGAAATTTTAATTACCACTTTGATTTTTGTTCTGGATGTCTATTTTAGTAGCCCAGTTTTCAGTTAGAGGTTCATGGTGGTATACATGGCATTATTTTTCTGGCAACTGTAGTTCTGTAAAGTTTATTGCCTGAGACTGAGTGATCAGTGTGATCAGTCCAAGGTCACCAAGTGAGTTTTCATAGCTAGTTATGGGGAACTTGAATTTGAGTCACTGTGGTCCTACTCCAAGACATTCATGTCATTTTGATTTTTATTTGGGATAGTACATTTCTTCTTTCTTGTCAAATCATAATTAACGTCCAGTTCTTGTTGCTTTGTTGCCAGTAAGGTGTCAACTAGCTCTTTGTGGCCAGGAAACCACTTCATTGGATGACAGGGATGTAGTGAGGCATACAGGAATTTTTAACAGCTAATCGTCTTCACATAGAAGTGGTACCTAGAATTATATATCCAATGTGATCATAGGCGCTTAAAAAAAAAACCCAGAGAAATACTGGTGGAAAGATCCCAACAGAAAGCAGCTTTTGCAAGCATTTGATATGGCTTAGAAGAATTCTTACAGCTATCAGTACTATTTAGCAATATTTTATTTCCAAACATATTTGCTAAACATTAACCTAGCTACTAACTCTGTAATCAGGCATTTCCATTCATACAAATCTTATGTACTCTGGACCTTAAAGTTAATGTATCTTCATTTTACAGGAAAAAAGATTGGCTCACATAACCTTGCTTCTTAGCAGGACTTTTTTGTGCATTGCTTGGCAGGATACATATCAGAGCTTTGATTACAGAAGACTTACTTAACAGTCTCACCTCAAGTCTGAGGGTTCAGCCAATCCAATATAGTGTGCATAGTGTGAGTCATAGTGTGAGTCAGAGAATGGAGGAAATGGTATTCTACAACCAACATCTCCCTGGTTCCCATCCCCCCAATAAATTTTGAGGAAAACTAATTTGAAGTAGGAAGCAAATCAGAGTCTGAAGAAAATAATGTGCAGACAAGCAAACACCTACTGGAACATGTTCTAGAGTCTTATATAACTACAAGTTCCTTATCTCAGCAAATTGATCAGGGTTCTCAACTCTTTGCAAATGAAAACAGGACTAGGCTATACCCATATGAACAAGCATTTACAAGGGCTGATATTGAATGTGTGAAAGCTGTTCTTTGTTCTACTCATGGAAACCATTGTGCTGGGGATGAAGGCTAATTGGATTCTACCCTATTGATATAAGGCAGTGTGGAATTTGAGAGCTATATCACAGCCACAAATGTATTATGCACATGGTTCTCTTATTGAGAAAGCTGCAGGTGGATGTTTGCTTAAGAGAACCAGACAGGAAGACATTTCATTTACTTTTTTCTAAAGTTGCTTAGCAGATTAGCACACTACACAAACATTTCAGACATTGACAGTTGCACTAGTTAAGTCTTCATGCAGCAATACAGAAATTACTAAGGATCAGTCAAAATTGATATCATGTGAATATCAAGAAGTGATTAGTTTATTGGGCTGTTCAATGGAGAGTCATTCCCTCATTTAAGCTTCAGATAGCATTTTCAAGCAGAAAAGCCAGTAAAGAAAATATGTTCCTTGAGTGAGCTGCAGCCAGAATTGGGGAAGTTATAAACTTTTAGGAAACTTTTTGGCTCTTAATGTTATTCTGTTGCAACATTCAAATGTTGGCTAGGATTCAGCCATTTTTATCAAGCCTATCAACATTCATCTATTGAGTCCTCCTCTTTGATGGCAGTTAATACTAAAAAGGGATGTATTTGCAACACAGCATATGAGTGAGGAGATGGAATCCAGACTGTTGGCAAACTTTACTAAAACTAATTCAACAGGAACCTATTTGAAAAGAATGCTCAGAACAGTTTATAGGCTTGATTGCTGTACACTGTGTAATACATTGTGGAGAACATGCTGGGACTTTTTTTTACTTCTGTGAATTGCTAGTCAGAGTACATGATAAATTAGCTCTGCAACCTGGTTAATACTTGCTATAATGCATTATTTAGATCCAAAGAGAAACCAGCCCCAGATGGAGCCTTCCACCGACCCTTCTGTTCCAATACTTTTGTCCAGCCTCCCACTATATTTTTTTTCTGGTAGCTCATGGATGGCACTTCTACTCAGCAATGGAGACCTTCTTTACATTGTACATATATTTGAACATCTATAGAACTTGCCTGAGGTTCATGCATGGTAGATTGCTCAGTATAGCAAAATGTATTAATAGCTTCTTACAAGTAGATTTGAGTGGCTTGTAATTTCTTATTATTTTTGCATAAGAGAATTACAGACTTCTTTTTCACTAGAAACCCTAATTCTATCAACTGGAATACTGGCAAAGTAGTGATTCCAGAATTGAACCAATTGCTTACCATCACCCATAAGCCATACACTGAGATCACCTACATATGATTTATTACAGATTAAGGATTCCAGCAACCTAATGTAGGAAAAAACTGCTTGCCATTATTAAACAGGTGGGAAACATAAAACCTTGTTGAACTATCTGAAATCTGTGTTTTGTCAATAGAACTTGATCTATCCTGGCACATGTCCTTTGGCTGCCTCAAAAGGGTTTGATGCTCTAGAGACAACTGGGGAAAAACAGTTCAGAGCTTGCTGAATAGTAGTAAGTGTATTCTGCAAAAGCAAGTGATCCTTCTGGTCAAAATACTTTCTGGTAAGACCAACAAAAACGTAGGCTGCTGACCAGATATACCCTCAGTACTACTGCTTTTCTCCTATACAGCTTGGCTGCTTCTTCTTGCTTCTTCTATCACTCTATGGAGGCAGACCTAATGGTTTATCTTATGTACAAACAGGTCTCAATTCTTCACCACATCTTTGGTACACCTAGGTATTTCTATTTTAAGAGTCAGCAGGAAGAACTTTCTGAATTTTTGTATTTCTTAGGTAATAGGCCTGGGCAGACAATTTGAACCTTTACAAATAGTTCCTCAAATCTATGAAAAGTATGAAATAGTTATACAAACATTCCATGGCCATATTATAACCAAACAGTGCAAGGGGATCCCATCCACCTACGTCAATTTCTCAAATTCTTTTCCCTTGAAAGAATTTCAGAAATTATAGATCTCTCATTAGGTTGAATAACAACCACTGGGGGGGGGGGGAAGCAGAATTTATCTTCCTGGAACCACCCCTGATTTCCTTGTTATAATTGCTGAATTTTTAAAACTCCTACATATTTATATCATATCACTGACTGAGCCGCAATGGGCCGGACTCCTGGGATAATAAGGAACTCTACTGAGGAAATTGCTCTTGCTTTCTTACTTTCATGTCTCCCTGTGGACTTCTAGTGGATGTTTAGCTGACCACAGTTGGAGGTAGAACACTAGACTAGATCATCTCTTGGCTTGACTCAATAGGCTCTTCTTCTTTTCCTATGATCCCAAATTACAAAGATGTTTCTCTTCACATAAATTAGATTTGCAGACAGACTGATTTAGATGATTATTCAGTTCATTTTAGTGGCTCAGGCATAGAACATCAGGCTATCCAATCACATTTGAATCCTAATCTCTACCAGTCTTATGAAATTTGTTAAAATAGTCTGGATATGTTAAATAGTTTCCCCTCGTTTGTTCTAAGCAGTGCATCTTTCAGAGATGTAGCAAACATTGTGAAGACATGGATGCAGGAAAAAAGGAAGAGATATGGGGCAAGTTTGGCACCAGGTTCATCTTGAATTCACTTAGGAATTACTGTATCTTTCAATTTCACATTATAAGTACTTGCTCTCTCAGTGTGAGTTTGGGTTTCAAATAAATCTATCCATTATGTCAAACTTGGTCTACTTGGCCCAATTTTAGATCAGTTTAAGGTATTAAACTTAGCATTGCTAGTTTCAAGCTTCATCCTGAAACTTTTGAAAGTCAGCAGAGATTTGCTGAAAAAGCCTTCAGTGTTCAGGCAACGCATGCAGGGAATTAAGCAGTGTAAGTTTAATTATAAATTAAAAAGCTAAAATGTATATTATGACCGTAATATCCTCTAACTTGTTGTTAAATATGAAAATAGGAATCCATGGGTTGCTGAGAGCTGCTTCAGTAAACAGAGATAATGTGATAAAGGAGGAACCAAAGTTGAGTTCTGATAAAAACTGAGCAATGTTCTGGATGATCCAGTGGAGGAAACATTCTGCTAGTTGAAAGGAATATGTAGATGGGAACAAGAAAGTTCAGAACAAATAAATTGAGCTTCACTCTGAATTGTTTAAAATTGTCAAAATAAGGGTCCAATATAAAATAAATATTTTGAAGTTTGATCATATAGAGAGAATGAATTTGTGTAGAACTGTATAACAAATAATGAAGTACAAGGAAATAGAGGATAGATAAAGACATGGCTGGATGAAGTTGATGAGATCCTGAAGAAGATAAAAGTGAGAATTTTAATGACTAGAAGGTAATGTATGGTGTGCTATAAGGATATGGTTGAATCAAGGAAGGGTCTCAATTATAAAGATATATGGAGAAATGTAGTGAATGGCAAGCGTATGGCAGGAAGGGCAAAGAGAGGGGGAAATGATAGTATGAAGGAGAATATACATGTCCCAGGATAATGTTGCAGAATCCAATCTGGTTGGTCACTGGGACCAGAGGTTTAGTCTTCTGAGCTTTTGGACTTGTGCTGGAGCCCATCCTCAAGGAACGTCTCTCTACCGGAACGTGTAGAGAGTGTTTACACATTCTGGTAGAGAGAGGTTCCCTGAGTGCAAAGGCTCAGAAAACTAAACCTCTGGTCCCAGTGACTGACCCAGATTGGATCCTGAAAATCATGGTATGCATATAACAGTGGCATCACACAAATGCCACCATTTAGATACTGGCATTAGACATTGGAACTCATTAAAGTACGATATGTTGTCATTTTACTATCTTTCTGTCCAGTTGTCTCTGATGAGAAGTCCACAAAGTCCACATTTTGGACAGAGAGGACCACTGGTTTGAAAGAGGGATCAAAAAGGTCATCTATGTCAAAACTGAACAGCCCTCTCTCAACAGAAGGGGAGGGATACAACATCTTTTATCTCCAGTCTACAACACAGTCCTTTCAGCAGTTCCAAGAAGGCTCCACTCACATTTGCACTACTCAGGTGACCCTAATGACACAGATAATTCTCCAGGTGGCCTCAACAACTCTCTAAAAGAATGCAAATGAACAGCTGTCTGCAAGAAGTATAAATCCTTCCATTCCCTACCATCCAGTCAGAGTTGAAGAAGCTTCTTGGATGAGAAGTGAAATGTCTTCAAAGAAGAACAAGGAAGTCTAGTTGCCTTGTGAAAAAGCATCTTTGGTTATAATTTGAATGAAAAATTGGTTGAGCAAGACCAAATCACATAAAAGACTTTATTTATTCATTTTTTTTGGAATGCCAGAAGAAAAAAATCTGATATTCAGTTATTTTAAACATCCATTCAGGGTTCTAAAATATTTTCTAGTGAAGTAATTTCATTCTTCAGTCAAAAGAAGTATCTTTTACATTTCTTAAAACCTGGACGCATTGAATTTTCCAAGATTGGGTATTTTAATTCTTTTTTAAAAGCCCATATAAAATTCAATTGTTGGTTTTGCTTCAAGCTCACCATTGATTAAGGTTCCCGGGGTTATTGATATCTCTGAGTCTAAAGCATCTGAGTTGCACTATTTAATCAGTAGATTTCAACACTGTATGGATATTGCAAGTAAATCACATTCAGAACACAATATTTCTTAACAACCATAATAAATCAGCTAATTAAAGGTATTTCTCCCTTGTACGGTCCATGTGTTTCAATAAACATTTTTCTTATTATCTTCAGATTTGGGTTATGCTACAAATGTGTTAATTCTTCATATGATTTAGGCTGTTCCAGTGACTGAAATAAAATACTTTTCTTGATTTTATTTCTCATGTGATTCTAGATCAAAATGAAACTGCATTTTCTTGTAAGAATCAAATACACCTGTCAGCTGGAGATTCCCTATTTAATACACCTGGACTCTAAATGTTGCCAGGATTTCAAAAGAGTTATCCATTTGCTCTCCAAAGAAGTCCTAAGACAGCACTACAGGTAGTCCTCAACTTACAACCACAACTGAGCCCAAAATTTTCTGCAACTAGTAAGTTAGTAACACAGTTATGAAGTGAATCTGGCTTTCCCATTGACTTTGCTTACCAGAAGGTCACAAAAGGACAGTGCAAATGTCATAAATACATGCCAATTCCCAAGCATCTGAATTTTGCTCAAATGACCATGGGGATGCTGCAATGGTCACAAGTGTGAAAAATGGTCATAAGTCACTTTTTTCATTGATGTCGTAACTTTGAATGGTCACTAAATGAACTGTTGTAAGTCGAGGACTACCTGTATATATTTATATTGCCTCTTAGATGTTAATTCCAGGCAACTGCCTAGACTCATCCCGGCAGTTTTCTTGGCAGCATTTTCAAAAGGGATTTGTCATTGCTTCTTTCAATGGCTAAGAAAAAGTGACAAAAGTTCTCATTAGTTTGTCTATCTATAAATAGACAGAAATTAATATTAGGATCTCTTTTAATATATTTATATAAATCTGAATGTAATATTCATCTTAGACATATTTAATTCAACATATTGTAATATATTTTGAGAGAAATATAAATCCAAGTATTTTATAGTCTCTACAAATTAAAAGTGCTAATTTCTCATAGTATCCTATCGATATTGTAGATCCCAAAGGCAAAGATTGTGTAATCAGAATGGACATCATATTGTTACAGTTTAGTAAACTTTGTAATGACACTACATAATCGTCCAAAATGACTATTATACCATTAGTGTATAGAAAAAATTTATATTCAGTACCAAGTGCCACTATACATTTAATATCTTTAGACTGTCTAATGAAAGAAGCTAAAGGTTCAGGAATCAAATTAAAGATTACAGGAGATATGGGTCATCCTTGATGATAATGCTTGCTGGGTTGAGAAAGAAATCCATTTGTGATGACTCACACATTATCAATTATCTCCACATTACATTATCTCCATATAGGGTATAGATACCAAATGGCAATCCAGTAGATGGTGGAAGCCTATATCTTCTTAGAACAGACTTCATAAATTCAGTCTGAATCATATCAAGGACCTTTTCAGTGCCCAACGAGATTAAAACAGCCAATTCTAAATTATCTCCCACAATGTCAAAATATCAGTGTTCAAAAAAGATATTATCAGATGTTTGTCTATTTTTAATAAATCCAGACTGAGATGGGTGAACTATCAATGGTATTACTTTCTGTAGCCGCCTGACTAGGAGCACACTTAATATTTTAATGCCCATGTGAAAAGATAATTTGCTCATCTAGGCTTTAATAGGCTTTGATATTACTATAATATAGGTCTAATAAAATGATGGAGGGAAACATAGAAAAATTAAAAATTGATTTTAAACTTTAAAGAATTTTTAACAATTTTTAACAATTATAAAAAGGTAGATGTTAACAGTTCCGTTAAAGGTTTATACCATTCAGCTGTGAATCCATTCAGTCCATAAGGTTTCCTCAATGCATAGACTGTATTGACTTCCGGTTTGTCATTGCGGCCGCCGTGGACACTGGAAGGCGAGCTCCGTCTTCCGCGTTTGGTTTTGCTCCGCTGGGGGACCCTGGAAAGGGTCAAGAGTAGCCCTGTAGGGGCGACAAGCAAGGAGAGGACCCCCGTTTGATCATGGGAGGGCAGTAGCCCTTCCACTCGATACGGGGCAGCCCTCCAAACTGGCAGACGAAAGACCGGCCATAGAAATATGGCTCATCACTAGGCTGCAGACAGCCGAAGTCAAACTTACCACTAGGCATTTCTAAAGCAGCGCGGATGAGACTGGGTGAGATCTGAACCTCTCTTCAATCCTAAGTATTTTATTTTCCTGTAAAAACTGCCCAAAGTATCTTCCCCCCTGTGAGGAGAGAGGGAAGGGAACTTCTATCCCACCCTCTAAGAATAGCGGCGACTGACTATCCAGGGGAGTTAAAACACTGAAAGAATAACCTTAATCTAACTGGATTTATATGCTTCTAAAATTTAGGGACCAAAAGATTTCTTATCTTTACTGAAGACTTTGGTTTTTATTTACAAAAAAGAAATAAAATTGGAAAAAGGATTATAAAAAGTTTGGACTTAAAAAACTTTAAACAGCATTGGTGACATCTTGTGGCCAAGTTTGATATTACAACTTATTATTGTCTAAAGGAGATTTGGCTTGAAGCCCAGACTACAGATAAGACTTTTTCAACCTTGACAAATATCAGCTATGGGAAACTCAGCTGTGTTCTATACTCAGTTATAAAATTATTTTCATTCTCTGACTTTAAAGCCCTCAATTTAACACACCATTAAGAGAATGTGGATGAAGACCAGGAACAGATTCTTTTTATGTTGAAAGCAATACATGAAACCATTCTTTCAGCTTGTGATGAAATAAGATGCTACAGAAAAGAACAAGATGTCAGCCTAGATATATGAACCCAAATTTTGACTACAATTAAAGAATCAACTATGCAGAAGATAACAGAAGAAGTGGAACAATTAAATACTATGATAGATGATTCAACTGGCCAACAAATACAGTAAATAGAAAATCCAGAAAAGGGCCTGACAACACTGAAAATGGAAAAGACTTTCTATATAAACCAGAAGAAACTTGAGGAGCAGGAAGAAGAACAGACCGAAGGGAAGACAAACATATCAGGACAACTATGGGGATCTGGAATAATAGAGAGATGATTCGCTAGCCCTTCCAAAAAAATGGTGACTGGATGGTCTCTTTTATTTCAAATAATATATATAACAACAGAGGGAGATCTACTTGATGACTTAAAAGCACTGACATGGAAGGCAAGCTGGCAAAGGAAGAAAGCCAGAATAAGGCTGAGGAAAATTGGGGTTTTGATTTATTAGAGAGGATTTTATATTACTTATTAAAATAGAATATACTCAGATAGACAAGATATGTATTTTGAATACTAGATTTTGTTATGAATTGAGATAAAAGAAAATTTTGGTCACTTAAAACTTGGAAGTATAAATATTAAAAGTTAAATTTGAATATTGATGGGAAATTAAAAATTGGGGAAAACAAATAAATAGGATATTGACTGTCTATAAAGATTGAATGTAGAAGTAATTAAGATATGTATAAGCTAAAAATTATTGATAAATGTAATAAACATGTTTTTACTTAGTTGATATAATAAGAACTGTATTATCTTAAATATGAGACAGTAGATATTAAGGGAAAAAGAGAGGAAATATTTGATGTTGAAATAGGGGAAATTTTGGTCATTAAATTTAAGACATTTGGAAATTAGTTGAAAATAAGGATGTTATACTGTATTATTAACTAGATGATGTAAGATGGTGGGAAATAGAATATATTCAAATAGATAAGATGTGTATTTTGAATATTAGACTTTATTATGAATTGTGATAAAGGAAACTTTGGTTACCTAAAACTTGGAAATTATAAATATCAAATGTTAAATTTAAATATTGATGGGAAACTAAAAATTAGGAAAAACTAACAACAGGACATTGATTGTCTATAAAGATTGAATGTTAAAGCAACTAGGATATGTATAAGCTAAAAATTTATTGATAAAGGTAACAATGCTATTTTTACTTAATTGATATAATAAGAAATATGAGACTAGATATTAAGGGAAAAAGAGAGGAAATATTTGATGTGGCAGCTTGAGATTTGTACTAAAGATTTTTGTATGTTATTTAATTATTGATTAACCCAACTACCCAATTGCTTTTTAAATACTTAAATATAAAATTAGAAAATCAATAAAATATTACAAAAATGCATAGACTGTATTATTTTGTAATTTCTTGTCAATGGTTGTGCTAGGCTTTTAAAATTTTCTTAAACTTTTCCTTTAAAAAGTGCTAATTTGCTATTCAATTCCAGATCTCTCCAATTTATATTACTGAGTTTAGTAATCATAAATGATCATTAATACATTTGATTTCAATATATAAATGAATATTATTGTCCAGAAATTCAGATATAAAATGATGCTGTTTTTGTTGTTTCATGTAGAAAACCAATAACTTTTCAGTTTTCTTCTATAATTCCCAATAGTTATAATAATACATTTAAAAGAATATTCAACTTATTCTGAATATACTGCCCCAATTTAACCTTGATTGTTATAAATATGATTCATCTGTGGGAGGGTCTAACTTAAAAGTGAGTCTTTAACCTTCTTTTCCAGCTGTATACAATTAAAATTTCTTAGGTCTCTTTTTTGTGAGGCAGTACCAATGGAGGATCCACAAATAAATGCTGTAAATACATCTTCACATTTTTTCCATATTAAATATCTTGAGTTCCTTTTTCATTATTCTGCATGTTCAACCTTGAAATAACTATTTCAGGTGTTCTGAGTATGAAACAAAAAATATGGTTGTAGATAAAGCAACTTAGTGACGCATCATTTTGAGTGGTCTAATTTCTTGTGAATCAGCTGCTTTTTTTCCAGATTTGTTCTTTATAGCAAATATTGCTCCAGAGCAAAAGTTTAGTGTAGGGGTTAAGACATCAGACTAGAACTTGGGAGTTCTAGTGTTGCTGTAATTTCAGTCCCGCTTTAGGCATAAAGCCAGCTGGGTGACCTTGGGCCATTCACTTTCTTTTAGCCCTGGGAAACAGGCAATGGCAAACTATTTCTAAAAAACCTTGCCAAGAAATCTGCAGGGACCAATCCAGGCAATCACCAGGAGTCAACACTGATTTGAAAGTGCACATACACAGTATTGAACCAAGGACCAGTCATATGCTTGATATTGTGGAGTGCACTATTGAGAGAAAAGCAGTGATTAATGGCACGGACAAAAGAGGATTAGAGGCCAAAAGAATCCTGGATTCTCATTGTTTCGTATGGGTAGAATATTTAAAATCTTTCAAGTTTTCTTCTGTATTCAAGTAAAACAGAATATTATATTAAAAGGTTAACATTTATTTTATTGCATATTGCCCTTATTCATTATCATATAAAGAAATTATATTTGTTGCCTTGACTCTCAGCCTTCAAATATGAAACTTTGAACAAAATCAGCACAGGTAAAAGAAAATTACACTCTTTCTATTAAATGCCTATTGTCACTTATTCAGTGAACCAAAAATTAGTTAAGTGAGTACAATTTGACCACAGGCTAGGTTGAAATTTGATGTTTTAGTTCATGATTCTCTGTGTTATATAAACCCAGCATCTGTCTCTTGAAAGTTTGATCATAATGATCAGGAATTCTGCCTTTTTTTTTTTTGCACAAGGTTCCTGGTTTTTTATAGCTTGCGTACAGCATAGATTTTATGCAAGGAGAGTTAATTAAGAGGTAAAGGTTAGGCATGGGTATAGCTGGTGTGATCTAACTTTTTCCTCAATTCACTGTTGGGGTTTCAGAATAGGACTCTAATCAGTCTTCTGTAACCTAATGCACTCTATGTTTTTATTACAACTCAGAAGATTCTTATACTGCACTAGCTGCAAATTTGGGGTACTTTAATACCATATACCTGGAAGGCACACAACCTGGAGGAAAGTAATTAATTATCTCCATTATTGCAGGATGAAATTGACATGGATCAATTCTAACCATGGTTTCTTTTTCTTTATTGGCATTTAAAAAAAAATAGTTGCCTGCATGAGGGAATTAAAAAGGAACTAATAATGCTTGGTCAGAGACCCTTTTGTGCTGAGACCTGAGTTAAGCAATCTGATTCATTGTTAGTGCAGTGCTGAGCAGTGCTGAAAAATAGCATCTTACATCTTTGCGTTCTCCTGAATTGGTTTGTTGGCATGGAGAGGCAAGAGATCATATAAAAAGCAAGGAGAATATGATAACCATGAAGTATGTTTAGGGCATCTGTACCCTACAACCCTTCATATATTCCTCTCCTGAATTGCTGTCCATTCCGTTCAGTCCACTGAACTGAACAAGTTTGGATGGAAAGGAAAAAAAGAGCAGATGGGTATAATATGCAGAGCAAAAACATGGATGCTGTCAGGATTATCTGTAGGGTAAGGTAAAAAAAAAGTTCAAGATGGTAGCTGTGACAAAGCGATAGAAACTTCCTCTGTTTTTATGTGTGAGGCATTATCATGGGCACCATCTTTAATTTTTTTTTCATCATACCCTTGGACACTGTAACTGCTAGTTGTACATGCAACAGTTGGAATTGGTGTGTATATTTTGAGGGGTGCAAGGGCACCAAGTGATCCTACAGGATGGAGAAAGGATGGAAATGGGGGGGGGAGTCAAGAAAAAGAAAGAAGAACAAGGCTCTTGTTCACATGGGTGCCATTCTTGGGTTGCATTTTACATAATTAAGGCTAGGGCATCTTGTTTATTACCTGCATAATGTACCAAAAGATTTTACTGAGTGCTGTAAATCATGTTGAGTGCTTAACAAATTCATTTTGCTGCGATAAAAGCAGCCACCTTTTCTAAGAGAGACTGATTCAAAAAACAAAGGGGATGAGTGGGTGAGGGGAAGAGAGCAGAATAAATGAGCCTTTAGAGCTTATTTAGAAAAGTGTTTTAGCAGGAATGTCGAACAAGGAGAGACTGATTGGAGTCAATGAGATTGTGTTTCTCCTTTTGAACACAATGTAATTATTGAATACCCCCTTGGCACACATTGTTATTTCATGGCAGAATTATTCCTCATATATCTTTCATCTCTGTAGCAGGCTTTTCTGTCAGGCACTAGACAAGAATAAATTCATTTTGTAATGCTTGCTGAAGTCATAGGACCATTTAGGGATGATCAGACTACATTTGAACAAAGGCACAGTGTTTGTTCCCTTGGAGAGTACAGGATCCAAACATCGAACCTGGGATTAGCAGACAGAACACTTGAGCATCTCCAAGAGATCAGGAGAAAGATGATTACAAGATTGACTGGGATTTAGTGATAGATTCCTGGGTGATTTGCACTAGTTTGATTCCCAGTTATTTAACCATAGCAGCAATGAAATTACTCCCATTGTTAATGAAGGCAATAATTATATTAATGTGCATTTGAAATAAATCAGATTGTATTATTTGGAATTACTAAGGTTCCATTCAATTATGATATTCAGAACCAATTCAAATTTAAAATACATTATTTAATACTAAAGAGTTTATATTGTATTGTTATCAGTGGTGGGATTCAGCCAGTTCGCATCAGTTCGGTAGAACCGGTAGCTAATTTTTTGTTGCCCAGGCCCAGAATGGACTTCTGGAAGCGGCATCCACACAGAGAACCGGTTGTTCACATATTTGAATCCCACCACTGATTATTATGCAAATAATATAGGCCTGTGTTTCTCAACAGCAACTTTAAGATGTGTGGGTTTCAGGTCCTAGAATTCCTCAGCCAGCACTTCTCAGAGACTGCCTAACTAAACTGGTTATACAAATCTTTTAATGAAATGACATATCTTTAGCACCAGACTCTGATTGATAAATTTTGAGTTCCAGTAAAAAGCAACGCTGATTCTGAAATGTCCATTTATGTAAAGGAAATCGCCTAAGCAAAATAGTACTGTAGTGCTGTATAGTACTGTAATAATATAGTTTGAAAGACCATCATTATTAATATATTTATTTAGCAAAAACAATAAACAGAATCTAATTTGGGGGCGACCTTATAGAGTCAATCCTATGGCACTGCCATTTCCTTTTATTCTCAACTTGGAAGGTTGTGTTCAGATTGCAAATGAATTCAGGGATAAATTTTTTACTCTGATTTGGTTAAATAACTTATATGCACAGAGTCTCTTTATTGTGTATTTTCATTTAGCTATTCCATGAATTTCCCATTATATACTAAGAACTGTAAACCATGACTACTTGTCTGGTTTGTTGTTGCTGCCGTTGTCATTGTTGCTTTTATTTTCAACTTCATTTCAAAAGATAAAGATTTCTCCTTGAACTGAATTGTTATACTTACAATTTGTGCATTCTACCACAAACCAGCTTATTTTTTGAATAAATGTTATATCCCAAGTGGCTTATGTGCTCCACATAGCAATAATTCAGGGGAGATAAAGATGCAAATCATGTTTTCTTACATCAGATGAGGAAACAGAACCCAAGGAATGGGGGCTGGTTGAAAAGTATTGGGTACAGTTCTGCAGAGAAGCCATTCACTAATTTGAAAATACTAGATGGAAGCTCAAGAGATACCTGTATATGTAGAAAGAATATTCATTTCCTTCCACAAGGCTGCTGCACTTTCTGTTATCATCCAGAACCCATTTCACATTATTTGGTATAAAATATAGAATATAGAATTCTTTATTGGCCAAGTGTGACTGAACACACAAGTAATTTGAGATATTATAGAACCTAGAAACTTGAAGGTCTCTATTGTTGATACTGTGTTGTCTAGTATTGTTAGAGGTGGTAGAACAGGAGGGCTTCTCCTAAAATCTACTATCATTTCTACAGTTTTGAGTGTGTTCAGTTCAAGATTGTTCCAGCTGTACCACAAGGCTAGTTGTTCAACTTCCCATCTGTATGCAGATTTGTTGTTGTCTCGAATGAGACCAATCAGTGTTGTATTATCTGCAAACCTCAGTACTTTAACAGAGGGATCCTTTGAGATGCAGTCATTGGTATATAGAGAGACGAGAAGTGGAGAGAGCACACAACCTTGGGAGCCCCCTGTGCTAATTGTAATTGTAATCTGATGTAATTTTGCCCATCTTCACCTGCTGCTTCCTATCTGTTAGAAAGCTTATAATCCACTTACAAGTGTAGTCAGGCATGGCCAGCTGAATCAGTTTATGAGAAAAATATCTGGAATGATGGTATTGAATGCTGAGCTGAAGTCTACAAAAAGGATCTTTGCATAGTTTCTTGGAGATTCAAGATGTTGTAGGATGTAGTGCAGAGCCATATTAACAGCATCATCTGACAATCTATTTGTGGTGTTTTTTTGGTTTCCAAAATGTTACTTCCTGGTTGTATTGACCTTCAGCAGCAAGACCTCTTCTCTTCCTGTTGTTGGTTCTCACTACAGGTTGTTCTTTGCTTATCACAGCTTTGTTGGTTTCAATGGAAATAGGATCAGAAGAAGGATATGAAAGGTAAGAAATTATCTCATGAAAAGGAAAGTAGATTTCTGAACCATTTCTTTAATTTACTTTGCAGTCATTGTAGGTACCAACATCTTAGGTGGGGGAACAAAAATGCCAAGGTAGCATAACCAAAATAATTTTAAAAAATCAAAGGTTGCCACTTTTTATATATGTTGAGTGTGCAATATTCATAAAAAGGGCTGGGGCTTCAATTGCATGATTAAATTTGCCTTCTTGAATATTTTGCTCTGTCCTAGAAGATCCCCTTGGAATATTTTTGGTTCACCTTTCATAATGAAGCAATATTTTTGAATTAAATATTACTTCACTATTGTGTTTGTGTATTGTCCTCCCATTCTTGAGTTACTTCCCTTCCCCTCCCCAATTGAACCTTATCCTGCCTCTATGTCAACTTATTTCAACATGTAGTAGGTACAACTGGTTCATTACTCCAATTTTGCTACTTCTTACTATTGCAAGTCACTAACTGATGGAATGTAATGAGGTGGATTTCCAAGAGGGAGGGGGGTGCATTTTCCAGAATATATTGAAGATGCAAGTAATTCTCAGTCTGGCAAGATTCTGTCTGTAGGTATGAAACAATAAAGAACTCAGCATGAAAGACTCACCATGTCTCATTCTTGGTTTGGGCCTGATACCAACTTTTATAATAATGTGAAATGGGGTAGATCTACCTACAGATCTTGGTCACTCATAGACTCTTTCTTGTATCCTTCTTTCTACACTTGAGCAGAATAAAAAGTTTTTCAAGTCATGAAGGGAGCTTAAATCACAAGCAGCATTTATGGTATGTTGTATCAGCAACTCATTGGTTGCTGCCCACAACAGCTATGTTATCCTGAGTTGCTGGGCTGGTGGAAGATGAAATGCTTTTTATAAAAGTTCAGTGGTGAAATAAAGCTGAAGCTTTAAAAAAAAGATAGATGAAATTGACAGGGGTTCTGCCTGTTTCTCCCTTTAAATCAGGTGACAGGAATAAGGATTAAACTGTGGGTTTTCTGTCTTTCTACTGGTCCACTGAGCACATATCAGTTAGGAAGGTATCAAGTAATTAGTGGAGGGAAACTCATACAAAAGATCTGTCAGTGGAGCCACAAGTCCTCAAAGACCCATCCAGAGGGGAAAAAATGACTAGTGCTTTATTTTCCTGCATGGATGGGAAGGTAAAGAAGCAGGGTTATGAGCCCCTTGAATAACCAGATCAAAAAAACAATACTGCAGAGATTCCAGAAGTGCTATTTTGTTGTAGTTGGGTATATTAACTGAATTGTGAAAACCTGTCCAAAACCACCTCTGCCCATTTTAGGACAAGAAGATGAAGGCAGGATAACTTTGAATCTTTTTCTCATGATTTCTACTTTTCTAGGACTGAACAACTATCTTATTTCTCTCACTTTTCAAAGCCAAAGTTAAATTCTTCTAAAAGCAAGATCTATCAATAGAACAATGAATACCAGCCTATCTCTGTGGCTAAAGTGAAGAAAAGGATGTAAATTGGGAAAGGGATTTCCTAAACTGGCTTCATCTCCACCTGGTTTACATATAAGAGTTAAGCAATTTAAAGCTGAATGTGTAAATGTATACAGATTAAGTAGACCAGACTCTGAAATAAAGAGGCCGTTCCTGTATCAGCCTAAAAGGACCAACATACACCATTTCACCATGTTGTAAGCTGCTTGGAGTCACCATGTGTGAGTTGGGCAGTCATATAAATTTGTTAATAAATAAATATTGATTTGACTCTGTACTTGTCACTTAACTTAATCTGTAATGACAAAGCATTGCAGAATATATTGTACATACCTAAAGGGAGAATACCCGTTGGCTAAAGGGAGAATATCATCAGAACAACTAAGGACAATTCAGTTCATAGACTCAAATGAGATATGGGGGACATGACTCCACAAAAGATATTGCATGTCAGAACTCAGCAGCAGAACAAACATTTTCAGAAGAAGATTGAACAGATACATCTGGGAGCTTAGAAACTGAAGAATCAAGTCACATATTAGCACTGAAAGCCATGATACAAATCCGAATACTCCCAACATTGATGCAGGGGACCCTGGCTTGGGGCTGGAGACAAAACCTCTGTTTCCTGACATGGTACAAGGTGGTGGTTGATGAGCTAAAAAGTAGCTAGGCAAAGGAGTGGCCACTAACAGGGGAAGGTTCCTGATGAATCTTGAAGCTTTGAGAAATGAACTTCAGCTGTACCTAAAAGGAAGCCCAGAAGATTTTGAAATTTAAGCCTCCCCCCAGAAGACAAATTCCTTGCTAAAATAAATTTGGTGATATAAACCATACTTTGAAGAGATATATCTGCTTAGATGAATTTCTTAATTTCTGGACTGCACCCAGCTATTGCAACTATCTTATTCAGTGCTGGAGATGAATTACTTGCTGGTACCTTGGGAGTTGATCTGACTTGAATACTGCAATTCTTTGCCTCTTGCAGCCTGATGAAAAGTTGATAATAGATGTGTGATGCTAAGTGGGCTTACTTTATGACTGTTCTGCCAATTCCCTGCTAGAGCCTTGCTAGGACATGTTATTTATTCAATAGCCCACTGGTGGGTATCTTGTGGCCCTCTATCCATGTGTGACTTCTAATAAATAGGGCTATTCAATTTAGATTGCAGAATCCCAAATGATCACTTCCTGGTTACAGAGAGGTATAAAAAAAATGCTTAGTTCTCATTGGCATCTAGTGATTTTTGTACTTTAGGACTGACAACCTTACCCTTAACTTCAAAAAGCCCTTTATAAGGGAACAGTTTGGACAATAAATATAGCACTGGTTCATACAACACATAATGGGGTTTCTTTGGTTTTGACCGAGTATAGCAAATGACTCATCCAAATGTAGTTATGCTGAAATGGATTTTGTTCTGGAGTGATAAAACTATATTGGTTTGAGGTTATGGAGGGCATCAGGGTAGGGGAGGCTCACTTAACGTACCCAGCAATAATTTGGATCCCATCGCTATTAAAATTCTAGCTTTCTGATCTATATTAAGGTTTAGATGAGCAATAATTTTCATTGTGATATATGTAAGAAAATTTTATGAAGTTAGGGTCTACCATCTGCTGAATATACAGTATATACCTGAATTTACTTTTTCATAGGAAAAAAATATCCCAGAACATAATATTCAAATCCCACACTTCCCCTTTTCTATTCAGGTGTAAGCATTTCTTGAGGATGAAATAAATGATTTATAACTTCTGGTCTATGTAAGAGCATGAGGTATAACCCTAACTTAACCTTTGATAAGTAACTCATTTCCTTCTTTTGTTGATCCTGGCTATAATCCAAGAAGACAAATGCCAAACTGATGCACATAGTGGGACTTCTTTAAGTTTTCCTGCTACCCCATGACTGTATCGTTGTGGAGTTACTCATCAGATAAATCAATTTTGATACATGGGGAGGTATTTGAAGGGAGAATGGTGGTAATGTAAAGAGGATTTATAATCTCTTGCATGTGTTTGAGACTACATTAGCAGACTCTTGCCTTAGCCTCATTCTCTTGTCTTATACATAAATCATTACAAATGCAATCTAATGACAGTTTCAAATAAGATTATTAGTGACAAACAATTACTGGCTAAGGCCTCATTTGCAAATCAGAAATAGGAATACGTTTATATTCATGATGATTCATAAATGACCAAGCATGAAACCATATGTTGCAACTTCCTTTAATGCTATAGTGCTATCTATATTCAAGAATGTTACAGCTGTGTAAGAAAATATTTCAATTCCTCTAATACTTCTTCTTGTAATATGTACGAATGGGCTAGCAAGAGGATATACTTCCCATAATCATATGTTGTTCATATTGATTAACTTTATGTTGGAGAATTTTCTCTCTCTGCTGTTTCTACTCCATTGTATGGCTCACTTTCAGAAGTATAGTTTCCAAATGAGAGGAAGCAATAGCCTTCTCTATTTCACAATGGTCAGATCCCACTTCTGTTGGAAGTCTAAATCTAATAGCATTGAACCTTCAGAACCTCATGCCCTATTGTTCATAAGGGGCAATAGGCTCTAGACAGAGAATTAAGCTACTTTGTCTATCACTCTAGCCATTCTTTGTCCAAAAGATTGCTATCTGAGGTCTTCTGTCCTCCTTCCCAAACACATACACCCAGAACACCATTGAACCTCCTTCTGGTAGGATACACCTAGCTTAGATGCTAGGCTTTGCCTTTTACTATAATGCCTTTTCTATAAACAAATTCATCTTCTATAGTTACAAAACCTGCATCACTAATAATTGTTCAGGTTGGGTATCTGCTTGCAGGAACAGCAGGGCAAAAGCTACACTCACTAATACTGTTGGTGTTACCTAGTCAAGTAATTAAATGTCTGCAGGCCAACAGCCAAGTTCAGAGAAGACCAAGGATTCCACAGTTCAATCCTGAGCTACACACACACACAGACATACACATACACATTTTTATTGGAGGGTAATCATGACTCATCAAATTAGCCAGTACAAAAGAATGAGGTTAGTGATTTAGCAAACTTTCTCTTGGCTCATGTCAATATAGTGAATCTCCAGGATTCTACTATATGGACTTATCCATGTTTCAGCATAAAATTGAGCCCCATTGCCTTCTTCCAGGAAATTACATCCCTTCAATTACTACTGCTTAATAAGTCTGATTATTTTTAATGCCTATGGATTTTTTTTAGGTATGAGCAGGATATGAACTTGCTTAGTAAATACAGCAAGCCATGGTTTTCTAGCCAAGGGCATTTTATAAGATAAGATAAGATAAGATAAGATAGGATAAGATAAGATAAGATAAGATAAGATAACCTTTATTGTCATTTTTTATATTGTGGGCACAATGGCACACATCAAAAATGAAATTTAGTTGCCCGCTCTCAAAGTGAAACACATACATGACACACACCTAAACATACTATGAACAACATATATATAGACCCACATCCCTACATATACATAGCAAATAAATATTAAATACTGTCCATCTTGAATATATAACGCAAGGAGGAAGCTTGAGAGTTCGCAAGGTTAATACTGTATGGAATGAAACTATGGCTGAATCTGGATGTTCTGCTACGGATACCACGAAGCCTCCTCCCAGAAGGTAACAAGGAAAACAGGCCGTGAAGAGGATGTGTGGTGTCCCAGATAATCTTACGGACCCTGCTCAAGCAACGTTTCTGTGCTATGTCCTGGATGGGAGGGAGGGAACTGCCAATGATCTTTTCAGCCATTCTCACCACTCTCTGCACCGCCTTCCTGTCTGAAGCAGTGATGCCTCCAAACCAGACTGTGATGCTGTATGACAGGATGCTCTCGATTGTCCCCCTGTAGAAAGTGGTCAGGACAGGGGAAGGAATATGTGTTTTTCTCATGCGGCGCACAAATGCAGGCGCTGCTGTGCCGCTTCACCAGTTTCTCACTGTTGAGCGACCAAGTCAGCCTACTCGTTAGCTGCACACCCAGGAATTTGATGCTGGTAACCATCTCCACAGGTGAATCATTAATGCACAGAGAAGTGTGGCTGTCCTGCCTTTTCTGAAATCAACAATGATCTCTTTGGTTTTTCTGGTATTTTAAATTAGGCTGTTTTCCTTACACCAGTTCACCATCTCCTCAACCTCCTTGCAGTAAGCTTCCACCTTGTCATCCTGAATAAGGCCCACTACTGTTGTATCATCTGCAAACTTCACAATATGGTTGGTGGCAAATCTAGCACAACAGTCATGGGTCAACAGGGTGAACAGCAGCGGACTTAAGACGCAGCCCTGAGAAGAACCTGTGCTCAAGAAAATGGTATTAGAGGTATTTGTTCCAACTCACACATATTGGGGCCTGTTGGTAAGAAAATCAAGAATCCAGTTGCACAAAGGAGTGTTTAAGCCTAAAAGGCCCAGTTTGTCTACTAGATGCTGGGGAATGATTGTGTTAAACACCGAACTGAAGTCGAGAAACAGCAATGCACATGAGT
The DNA here is from genome assembly GCA_023970755.1 of Azemiops feae. Lineage (NCBI taxonomy): Eukaryota > Metazoa > Chordata > Lepidosauria > Squamata > Viperidae > Azemiops > Azemiops feae. The sequence continues at coordinate 1,421,080 of JALGBA010003864.1, read as the reverse complement.
ATTTCTTTCCTCTAAGTGCTTCAGGCTCAGATGGAGAACGGAAGAAATAGCATCCTCCGTAGAGCGATTTGGTCGGTAGGCAAACTGAAGCGGGTCAAATGCTGGCGGGAGGCTAGATACAATAATGTCCTTTATCAGCTTCTCAAAGCATTTCATGATGGTGGATGTCAGTGCAACCGGACGGTAATCATTGAGGCCTGTAATTGTGGACTTTTTTGGCACTGGCAAGATGATGGCCGTCTTAAAACACGATGGGACCATTGTGCACAAAGACACAACTCTAAAATAGTTTTGTAACAGCAGCACTGTAGAGTTGAGCATTTGCTAGCTTTCCTGTTAATTCTTTACATAGGTTATGAGAAAGAGCACATTTCCTTTTTGGACTAAGTAAGAGGTAGGAACTGAATCCAGCCCAAGGGCTCAAGTAGTTCATTTACCATGAATAGTTTTCAAGAAATACTGTATTGGAGAAGATGTAGAAGATTAATGGATGCAGAGATTATTTTTAATCCACTTATTGAGCTGGTGACAACTATGTAATCATTTTCACTCTGATGCTTAGCAAGTTACTTTGAAGAAGAACCATAGTCAAAGCTGGGGCCAGGGTCTTACTAAAAGTGTGGTATAAAGCAGATGAATGGAGAATAAAATTAATGCATTTTTTTCCCAAATTCTATCAAAGGACATATTTTAGGAGGCATAGACAGGTTTGTTAATACCCCTACACAAGTAACCAGGTCCATAGCTGTGTATTTCCATGCCATTATTTGTTAGTTTCAGCTGTTAAGTAACCACAGTGATAAAAAAAAAAAACACTGCAGATCTTGTTCTCTTGTTCCATTGAGAAGAATTATTGCTTCATGCTGCTTCAGAGATCCTGGATTATTTCAAGATAAGAATGAGAAGAATTCTAGCCATTATTTTTTTTAAAAAAATCATGGTTAAAGATATAGGTAGAAAACTTTTTTTTGTTGTTGTTGTTCCAAGGTATATGTATTGTTCCTAGAAGCCTCAGTCTCTAATTCAATATACCTGATTGTAGAAATTTGAATGATGTGTTGATGGCTTCAAAGCTACTTTTTATAACAACTATTGAGATTATTTTTCAAATGTTCTGGGTGTGTGAATTCAGTATGTGGATACTAGCAATTTATTTTATTTTTGTGAAGCTGTCCGTGAGGAAGATTTTTGTTGCTCTAGAATGCAGCAGTTCTTTGCTCAAATGACTGTTTTGTATTGTCCCATTAGTGTTCCATGATGTTTATTGTTTCTAGAATTGTCAGTGAAGGTGACCTCAAAGTTGGTTGTTGGAAAATAGTTTAAAAGGACTAAGAAGTAAAACAGTGCTGTGAAGAAGTACCTGTGGTTACCTTGATAAATATTTTGGTTTGCTAAGGTACTCAAGGCAATCAAGGTAAACTTCTGTTTTAAAGCAAGTGAATATTGAAGGTGATAAAAATGTATATTTTCTTTTACTATCTTTATCAAGTTCTAAAGTAAAAAACCATATATACAGTAGATCTTTGCAATAAAAACTGAAAAATTTGCAAGACTGGAAAGTACTTTTTTCTGATAGACTGAAAACAGGAAAATATTTCATTTGGATGGGACAAATTGGAAGGAGTGATCTTTACTTTTTACTTTACTTTTAAGAGGATTTGACTGAATTCTGTGCAGAAAGCAAGATGATTCTTGGAAAAATTCAAAGAAGAAAGGAAAGAAATACAAATGGATGTGACAATAAGAGAGGAGACTACACAAAAGTCTCAACAGTGCAAGAGGAAATTAAAAAGGATGTTTCTCCATTGGGTGCTATCAATATTGATTTTTCAATTTTTTTGGCCTAATTATGGATTACAAATTCTTAACACGGAATATAAATGCTCCTCAAAAGAGGGAAAAATCATTATTTTAAAAAAAATAAAGATATAATTTGCTTAGAAGAAAAAAGCATACAAAATAGTTAATTTACAAAAATTGGTGTGAAGAATTTATTCAACAGAAAAGAAAAAAAGAAAAGGAGTTTTTTGAATATAAACCCCCAACTAAACCTGAACTTATATTGTCTGATGAAGATGGTAGATATATTGGGATGGAAGTTGAGCCTGATCATTTTTGCATCAAGTGAGGACTCTGGTTTGATTTGTTCTATGATCCCTTTGTTTGTTTTCTTGGCTGAGAAAAACAAGCACCAAAGTTTTTGAATGCCAAAGTTCAAAGCATCAATATTGTTTTTATCTTGCTTCTTTAGCATCTATGTTCTGCTTCCATAAAGTGTTACAACAAAAAAATTGCCTGCATAATTCTGTTTTTTGTCAATATAGACATTTCATGGCATGTAAATATATTTTCAAAGCTCTATTGCTAATCTACCTAGTGCTAATCCATTCATTTCTTGACTTTGGGTTCCTTTGTTGTTGATAGTTGATTATCCATTGTCAGTGAAGACTGGTTGATGTTTTCATTAGTTTGATTTTCTTTCTATTTAATAGAAAATCCCATTCTATTCTAATTCTATTTTCTATAATAAGAGGTTCCAGATCATTTGCATTTTTAGCTATCAGAGCAGGATTTTCAGCATAGTGCAGGTTATTGATGTTTTTTCCTCCAATTTTATACCACACCAATCTTCCAATCCAGTTTCCTTCAATATATATTCAGCATATGTATTGAATACATTTGGGGATAACATACAGTTTTGTCTCATTCCTTTGTCAACATAGAGCCAGAGTCTTTCTCCACATTCTGTCTCATCTATGACTTTCTGATTATTTTTAGGTTTTTCATGAGGACAATGAAATATTCTGGGATCCCATTTTCCTAGACAAATTCTACAGCTTGATGTGATCAACACAAACTAATGAAACACATATTAACTTTTTCTGGATATTTTTTGGCTTTCTCTATTGTTCAGTGTGCATCAGCAACAATTCCTGTTTTTGCTTGACTTTTTCTAAAGCCAGTTGAACACTGGCATCTTCCTTTCCATGTAGAGAGAGTTGAATGATTCAAAGCAGTCATTCTGAACCTGTGGTCCGCAGACCCCTGGGGGGGGTTCTCATCACAAGAAGTCCACGAAGGCTTGAAAAAATGTTATGATTTCAATCTTGAGTTAAATCTTGGGGGTCCATGGCCACAAAAAGTATTTAAAGGGGTCCGTAGTGAAGAAAAGGTTGAGAACCACTGATCCAAAGCATTATTTAAGTAATAGTAATTACCAGAGCAATGCTCTAATTTCATCATCTTATGCAGAGTTTCTTCTAAATCTTCTAAGGTATTTTAGATATTGGCATCCGTACAGTACAGAATTTCAGTATACTTTTTCCATCTTTGCTTGTTCTTCTTTGAATCAGTTACTATCTCTCCTTTAGCATACCAAATCAAGGTTGGAACCTCCTTCTGAGTTCTGAGATTTTTTTTGGAAGACTTCCCTTGTGTTTTTGTATCAGTTTTTGTCTTTGATGTCCTTACAGATATTAATCTAATCCTGCTTCTTTATCTTCTAACAGCTCTCTGAAATTCTTTGTTATATTCCCTCTTGAGCTCTATCTTTTGTGACTTTAGCTTCTCTTTCCTTCTTTCCATGGTTTGTTTTAATATCCAGTGTACTTTCTTCTATTTCTTGATCTTTGGCAGTCTCTTTTAAGATTCATCCTTAACAAGTTCTTTAATATCATTCCATAGTTCCTTTGGTTTCCTATCAATGAAGTTCAGGATTTCAAAAGAAATTCCTATTCTATCTCCTTGAAAATAGCGGTTTGATGCTTAAAAACATATTGTGGAAACTGGTTGGCTTTCTTCTTCTTCCTTCTTCCATTTAGCATTTCATGATCCGTTCCATTGTTAGGCCCTGTGACCGTGGAACATCTTTTTTTGTTATAACTGTGCTTTTCCATCTCCTTGTACTAATATCAGTTTGATTTATATATATATTATCTGGTTATGCCCATCTATACAGAATTCTTTTAGCTGTTGGATATTTTCCTCCTTAATTTTTCCAACTTTGGATGTCCAGATTTCAACTAGGGTATCTTGCATGATGATTCAAGTTCAGATTTAACTTGGCCATTTAACTTGCCAACCTCCCTTTCTTCTTCATCAGCTACTGGAGCATAAACCTGAACAATCATATTAAAGAGTTATTCACAAAAAATAATTGATATTATCTGATTATTGGCTGCATTTTATGAAATTTGTTGTAGATATGTGAAGTATAATAAATACATTTTTCTTTTTGGTAATGTAATAAATAAATTTTCTTTAAAAAACACCATTGAATTCTATTTTTTTGTGGTCTAAGTTTTTAAGTGTGTGATTTAGTGTGGCTGTTTTTAGCAAGCATGTTAATTGCTACTTAAGAATGATAGGACAAGAAATGATGCTCAGTCTGAAAAAATGCCATTTAATACCTCCCTGCTTACTCTTTATTTGTTGCTTTGATTGTTCTTAAATCACCCTTGATTTTCCCAGAAAAGAATAACAGCAGATTTGGATTTTTTTCTTTTGGAAAATGTTGTTAGGATCAACCCATGCCAGGTTCTTAAATCAAGTAATTTTTTTCTGGGTCTTATTATTTGTACTCAGAATATAAATGTACCTGTATGTCAGCTGGTTATATTTTCTTCCAGTTTCTCATTTCCTATTTGGGCCAGTCCTAGCAAAAACAAAGAGAGCACTTATATATATAAATTGTTGGATCTTAAACCAAAGGTAAATAGAAATGAGACAATGCAAGCTTCTGAGATCATGATATGTGTTGATAATTCCATTATTAATTATTTTTATTTTTATTTAGGGGCACCTTTGTGTCTTTACAGAGTGCTGTAGAAATTCAAAAGTAATTTTTCCATACATTCCATGTCCCATATCAGCATTCAGAATACTAGGATTTATACATCTACATTATTAATCAGGATCTTAATTTATGCTTCATATAAATATATGGGGAGAAGTATATAAAGAACAAAGAATTAGTTTACTCATGGAAGAGCATCTATATTATTTTTGCCAACCCAAATTCTTTTTCAGTTGTTGAGTACATTATCGTAAGTGCATCCAAGCATGAGTCAGACTCATTCACAGAATGAATTCCATGTAGATGATCTGTTCACTATGAGATAACTATGGGAATAGGTTTCATTAAAAATATGGTTTTCCAAGTATGTGCTAATAGTTCTTAGAATAGCACTGTAGTGAGGTGAATGACCAAACCAGAGTCATAAATGATCACATTTAAGAACTGTAGAAATCCTGTGAAAACATTTATCATCCTTTCTTCAGCTTTCCTATCTTGAATTTAGTTTCCTTGTACTTGAATTTAAATGTTAATCATGCAAGTCTATAGCAATCTTTTTCCAGGTTTTCCTCTCAAATTTCCAGTCAGTATTGATGGGGGTGGGGGAGGATGGTGGAAAGAGATAAGCCTGAGGCCACTGAGATGTGGGGTGGCGCAGGATCAGATATTCCTCTCTCTCTGTTTAACATCTAGATGAAGCCACTAGATGAAGTCATCAGTTGGCATGGGGTCAGGTATCATACTCAACTGTGCATCTCAACTCAGGGCTAACCAAAAGGTGCTGTCAAGGTCTTGTTTCAGTGCCTGAAGGCTGCTGGGATTTGGTTGAGAATGAACAGGGTTAAATTCTACCTTGACAAGACCAAATGACTGTGTGTTTCAGATTCTCCTGGTACCAAGGACTTTCATCTAATTGTAAATATGGTATCACTTCCTTGGACTGACTGGTTCACAATTTTGGACTTACTCCAACTCAACAAACAAGTGGTAGTTGTGGTGGTGGGGTTGCTGCCCAAATTCATTAGTGCACTGATTAGCATGCTTTCTAGACTAAAAATCTTTTCTATTCATCACTCATTCCTTAACCACTTTGAATGTGTTTTATTGCAATGCAATCTATGAGAACCTACTCTTGAATACTACTTTGATGCTGTATCTGGTCTAGGATTCAGTAGCACGATCAGTTATGGACACACCCTGGCATGCCTAGGTAATACCTGTATTGTATGAGCTGTACTGATTACCAGTAAAGATCTAGATGAAATTCCAGGTACTGGTTGTGAGATTAGGGAGACATATATGGTGTTTTTCATTCCCTTAATATTCCATTCTAGTCCTAATAAACTTTTCCTTGCTAGATTCCCCAGGATTATTGCATTGTATACTTCTAGATTATATGCCTGGTTTAAAACTAGTACTAAGCAGAGGCTAATTCAGTATCTGATATTTGTTATTTTCCTTGAAGAGCCTTAGTTTCCCCCTCGCTGCCTCCCCATCACAGGGCAGTGATGCTATAATCTCTGTTAGGAGGCTGCAGACTTTTCAGTAAGAACACAATGAAACGTTGTTCTCTCCTACATTTCACATTTATTAAAAGATTTCATCTTCTCCTGTATAATGTCTGCATCACAAAACAAATCATCAGCTTGCTTTGACCCTGGCAGTATTTTATAAGCTTAATAATAATAAATCTATGTCTTGAAATAGTTTCAGCAGATTATGGCAATCAATCAACATTCAGGGAGTCTCAAACCATTAATGTCATCAGTACTGATCCAGCACCCTGGAAATCTATCTAAATCAGCCATTATTACAAAAAATGCTCCTTAAGACCCTAAGATAAAATTTGCCACTATTACATAAAAGTAGTACTTGGGAGTATAAATTGCAGCTACTCTCCTCTCTCCTTCCCTTCCCTTCCCTTCCCTTCCTTTCCCTTCCCTTCCCTTCCCTTCCCTTTCCCCATTTGGTAATTATTGTTACCAAATCTGGTATTAAATGCCAGATTAATTTAAAAAAAAATAAATCTGAATAAGAATTTTTTGAAATAATATTTTGCTTGTAATGTAAGTACTTTATCTATTAAATATGAAGGGAAATTATTATAAACTACAGTCTCAAATATTTGTACTAAAATCAAGACTAGTTCAGTATTCAAATGATGTTATATCTTTCCATTCTTTCAAAAACCAATTTTTAAAAAATGTTAATCTTATTGTTAATGTTGTTGATTTAGTTCCAGGACTGCTGTGCTCCACATTAGTTATCCTGGATTAAACATTACCCCACCATCAAGGCTTCTACGTTGTTAAATTTGGAACTTTGGCTCTCCAGGAGGTGGTTGGTTTCTGTGACAGTGCACCACTGGCCCAAGTGAAAGCATTTAATACCAGATTAGAGCACACAAAGCCTCTAAAAATGCAAGGAACTCAAGGTCAAAACTGGTGATCTGGACCAAAGCCATTTCTATGCGGCAGCCTAAGCTGCTTGTTTCCTGTACTACGTCTGGCCATTTCTGTAACCAACTCTAAAATAATACTAATACTACTAATAATTTATTAAATACTAATAATAATTTATCACAGCAACTCTAGGCAGTTTCCAGATTGTTAAAAATTATATTGTGAATTGCAAGGGTTTGGCAATGAGGTTGGTTGGTTCTCAGTCCAATTGATGGCCACCATGGGCCCTTGCCTGGTCATTTTTCTGCTTCTTACCCTTCCCATATGTTCAGGAAAGATGCAGGAAAGATAAGCCTTACTACTGGTCCCTTTGCCAGTAGTCTCTGCATTTTCCTTTTAGGAAATGTTTCTGCCTGCATAGTCACCATCCTTTTCTTTTGCTCCCCAAATTTTTGTTCCCAGGTAAATATCCACATACTCCCTTCCCACATTTTCTTCTTTGAGAATACTGGCATTTTCTCTTTTACTATATCATTGTTGCTCTGATGCTACAATGATTAAAGCAAAGGGGACCAAATGTATCTTTATTTTTACATTCCGTTTTAGGTTCTTAGAAACTTTGTAGGAAGGATTAACTCATGATTCAGCTCCATCGAAGAAAAATAGCATTCACTGAGACTTTGCAGTGTCATCCAATATGCCTACATTGCAATTTAAAGATTAGGGGCAGGGAATAATAGGAGGGGCCATCTTTAGATCAAATGTGTGATTTACAAAATGGCAACTACTGAGCAATGGAGTTGATACGGAGTCTGGCAGGCTGGGATGATATGGCTACACAGACCCATGACCAGCAACTGGAGGGATGGAGGCAGGCCAAGTGCTGAAGCCAATTGTAGCTTAGGCAGTCACTAGACTGAACTGTTGCAGACCATCCATATAAAAGGGCTAATGGTAGGTTATGGAAGACAACAGTTTTGAAATGGAGCAGGAAAACAGGCAGAGGGAGTATCTGTTGGGAGGGGATGGGGGATTACCTTTACCTCTTCCTGGCTTTAAGAAGCAGTGAGTCCTGTAGTCTTTTTGGTGATAGGGTAACCATAGAGTGTGGATCTGTCCAGAGTGTATTTGTAAAAAAAAACATATTCTTTCTTAGTTGAGCCTCCATTGCTTCTAGGATGTTTCTTCAACTTCCAAGGCTAGCCTATAGTCCTGGACTAAAACTGGCATGCGCTTAAGCTGTTGTAGCCATTTAAGAGGCATTGCAAAAAAATATTCTGTATTTAAATAGCAAATGGGAGTGAAGATGACTGTTGTGTATCTCCATAATTTGGGAAGTGGAAAATAAACTTAGATCATTCTGTACCCTATATTTATGATCTCGTTTGTCATGGAATTGCCTCCAGTCATTTTCAATTGGAAGACTTTATGAGAGAGAGAGACAGCAACAGTGGATTAAGTGTCAAAAAGCTAAACCTTTTCATTTGGGAATAATTATTTGAAAATACAGGTAGTCCTCAACTTACAACAGTTCATCTAGTGACCGTTCAAAGTTACAACGGCATTGAAACAAATGACTTATTTTCATACTTATGACCATTGCAGCATCCCCATGGTCACATGATCAAAATTGAGACACTTGGCAACTGACTTATATTTGTGATGGTTGCAGTGTCCCAGGAACATGTGATTACCTATTGTGATCTTCTGACAAGCAAAGTCTATGGGGAAGCCAGATTCACTCAACAAAGGTGTTACTAACTTAACAACTGCAATGTTTCTCTTAGCAACTGTGGAAAGAAAGGTTGTAACAAATGTCTCACTTAGGAGCAGAAATTTTGGAAATTTTGGAGTCAATTGTCATAGGTCTAGGACAACCTGTAACCTCCTGAGTACAGTTTATCAGCAATCTGAACTAAACCAATGCAATCCTACTTGTTTAAGGTGAAGAAGGTGAAGAAGGTGGAGTTCTGCTGCTACTACAGTTTTTGTGTTAGCAATACTTTCTTTAAAACAAAGCCTCAACACAGTGTCTCTTGGAGACACCCAAGATCGAAGCATTGGCACCAGCTCGACTTGATTCTTACCAGGCGCTCCAACCTTCCCAGTGTTACAATCACACGCAGCTATCAGGGTGCTGATTGCGATACAGACCACTCCTTGGTGTGCAGCAAAATAAAACTGAAAATAAAGAGATTGCATCACTCGAGGAAGGAAGGAAGACCACGTATCGATACTAGCAAGACCCGCAATCAGGGCAAAGTGGAGTATTTTGCACAAGTACTAAAGGAGACTCTCCCAGGCCCTGCTGAAGGAAATGCGTCTGAATGTTGGGTATATTTCAAGAACGCTGTTTATAACACCGCCTTGTCAATATTTGGTAAAGAGACCAGAAAGACAGCAGATTGGTTTGAAGCCCATTCGGAGGACCTGCCGCCAGCCATCAAGGAAAAAAGGAGAGCTTTAATTGCATATAAAGCCTGTTCCAGCGAGCGCAACCTACGGGTTCTGCGAGCTGCACGTAGCAAAGTCCAACAGACCGCCAGGAGATGTGCTAATGACTATTGGCTGCAGCTTTGCTCTGGGATCCAGATAGCAGCTGACACAGGCAACAACAAGGGGATGTATGATGGCATTAAGCAGGCCTTAGGTCCAATACAGAAGAAATCTGCCCCTCTGAAGTCTGCCACAGGCGAGGTTATCCGGGACCGAGCACAGCAGATGGCACGCTGGGTGCAGCACTACTCTGAGTTATATTCCAGAGAAAATGAGGTAACTGAAGAAGCATTAAATAATATTGAGTGCCTGCCTGTCTTGGAGGAGCTCGATAGTGAACCAACTCTAGAAGAATTAAACGCGGCCCTGGACTCCCTTGCCTCTGGCAAGGCACCCAGGAAAGATAACATCCCTGCCGAAATCCTGAAGTGCTGCAAAGAGAGTATCCCCACTGAATTGCACGAAATTTTCTGCCTTTGTTGGAGGGAAGGTGGAGTACCAGAGGACATGAAGGATGCAAATATCATCACACTGTATAAGAACAAAGGCAACAGGAGTGACTGTAACAACTATCGTGGCATCTCTCTTCTTAGTGTTGTAGGGAAGCTGCTTACCCGTGTCGTACTGAAGAGGCTCCAGGTGCTTGCAGAGACAGTCTATCCAGAATCACAGTGTGGATTCCAAGCCAACAGATCCACCATTGACATGGTATTTTCCCTTAGACAGTTGCAGAAGAAATGCAGGGAACAAAGACAGCCACTTTTCGTAGCCTTCATAGATCTTACGAAAGCTTTTGACTTGGTTAGTAGGGACGGCTTATATAAAATTCTCTTCAAGATTGGATGTCCACCTCAGCTCCTCAATATCATCAGGTCCTTTCATGAGGATATGAAGGGCACTGTTGTTTTTGATGGCCTAACATCAGATTCCTTTGACATTCGAAGTGGAGTGAAGCAGGGCTTCGTCCTCGCGCCAACCTTATTTGGGATCTTTTTTGCTGTCATGCTGAAACACGCTTTTGGAACTGCAACAGAGGGTATCTATCTCCGGACCAGATCAGATGGAAAACTCTTTCATCTCTCTAGATTGAGAGCAAAGTCTAAAGCCCAGCTGAAATGCCTACAGGATTTCCTCTTCGCTGACGATGCTGCCGTTACTGCTCACTCTGCCGAACACCTTCAACAGCTTATGAACTGTTTTAGTAAGGCCTGCCAAGACTTCAGTCTAACAATCAGCCTGAAAAAAACACAAGTCATGGGTCAGGATGTGGATCCACCTCCCTATATTACAATCTCTGCACAGGAACTGGAGGTTGTCCATGACTTTGTGTACCTCGGCTCAACTATCTCTGACACTCTCTCTTTAGATACTGAGCTGAATAAACGTATTGGTAAAGCGGCCACCACATTTTCCAGACTTACAAAGAGAGTATGGCTTAATAAGAAGTTGACAGAACATACAAAGATCCAGGTCTATAGAGCCTGCATCTTGAGCACACTCTTGTACTGCAGTGAGTCTTGGACTCTTCAAGTATGGCAGGAGAGAAAGCTGAACACTTTTCATATGCGCTGTCTCTGACGTATTCTTGGCATCACCTGGCATGACAAAGTGCCAAATAGCGCAGTCCTGGAATGTGCTGGAATCTCTAGCATGTATACACTATTGAAACAGTGATGCTTACGCTGGCTTGGGCATGTCGTGAGAATGGCTGATGGTCGGATTCCGAAATATCTCCTGTATGGAGAACTAGTGCAGGGAAAGCGCCCCAGAGGGAGACCTGAGCTGCGATATAAGGATATCTGCAAGAGGGACCTAAAGGCCTTGGGAATGGACATTAACAGCTGGGAATCCTTGACCTCTGATCATTCAGCCTGCAGGCTAAAGACGCAGCATGGCTTTCTCCAATTTGAAGAGACACTTGTGCGGCAGGCTGAGGCAAAGAAGCAGTCCCGGAATCAGCAAAATCTGGGGGCTGGACAGGGGACAGATTGTATCTGCCCTCAGTGTGGAAGGGACTGCCATTCTCGAATTGGCCTTTTTAGCCACACCAGATGCTGCCTTAGGACCTCTTTCCAGAGCACGATACCATAGTCTCTCGAGACTGAAGGATGCCAATGGAAAGGTGAAGAATTGAAGATATAAAACAAGCCAAGATGACCTGTACTGGCCACAATGTCTTCAATCTCTCTGTTTTTACAACCAGTTTCCTTGGCTTTTTCCATACAGACTATTTGGTTTGTATCCTTATCTTGCTTTTCATGGAACTCTCCTGGATACACCATTTTTGCTTACTTTGGTTGATTTTGGATTGTTGATGGTCCGAAGCCTCTGTTTTATTTCCAAGTCGGTGGCTGTTTGGACAGGAAAATGTAATAAGACCTATCTGTCCTCTGGGGGAAAAGACAGAAGACAGAAAAGCTGCCAAAACACTTGCTCTGTATTAATTCCCGAGCTTATGGTTTCCCATTGGTGGGAACTCTTGCCTTATCCTGTCTTGTCCTCTTTCCTGCCTCCCTGCACAAGTAAGAATGCTATTATGTCTAAGCTTCAGCGGAGCAGAGGGGTTGCTTTTTCTTGCTATTAAAAATGTAATGAGACAAGGGCAAAGAGAAGGTCAGTGCACTGGCTGGGTGCCCAATTTTAATTCCCTGTTGGCCATTTGGAAGGAGTATTGGCTCACTCAGTGATATCTCTACATGCCAAGGGTAACTCTGCATGGCAATGTAAGACACCTGCAGGTTGGTGCAAAAATCGTTCTAAGGATTAGGACAAAATTGATACCTGGATGAAATCCTTCCTTCCTTCCTTCCTTCCTTCCTTCCTTCCTTCCTTCCTTCCTTCCTTCCTTCCTTCCTTCCTTCCTTCCTTCCTTCCTTTGAGAAGGGTTAAGACGGCATGAAAACATCCAAATGCCACTGCCCCTAAACCAATGTGGGTAAAAATATGAAATTAAGAAAAAATGGTACCATTTTTCAGTATCCGAAGGCCTCTTTCCCTGCCAAACGCTAAACAAGCATGCCAGAAAAAAGAGTCATGGCTTTATATCTTTTGTCATTGAACAATGGCGACACACTCAGCAGAAAACCACAATTCCAGGAATGGATGTTATTGTTTTTTTCCTGCTTCCATGATTTACATGCTGCCAACTTCCTTAGTCTTTTATTTTTAGTAAAAGCAAGGATTTCCTTTTTTAAGCAACCATATATTAAGTTTTGGGGAACATGTCACAGATGTTATAACCTGTGTTCTTATTGGATTAACCAATTTTCATTCTTTACTAAACACTGAGTTGTTGTCACTGTATAATTAAGTCATGAGTGAAGGAGGAAGTACTGTAACAATTGAAGTTGGAGTAACAGAGTAATTCAGAATGGGGCAGGGAATGAGGCAAGAATACATGTTGCCTCAAATCTACTTACATTGTATAGATAATAGATCAGAAGAATGGCACAGTTAGGAGACTTGACAGCTGGAATGAAAACTGAAGATTGAAATGCTAATAATTTGATTTATACAGATAATATCACTTTAGTAACAGAAAGTAAAGAAAACTCAGAAGAGTTCACTATGAAAATTGAAATGCAAAGTGAAACATCCAGTCTAATATTAAATATTAAAAGAGAAAGGAATACAGTATTTCCCTCTGTGCTTGGGCTCCAGAATAGATTCATATAGATAGTGTGTTAGGCAAATGAAGAAGAGACTAATCCTAGAGAGGAGGACAGTGCTATATTTGGCCAAGATCATGAAGGATGAAGATATTTTAATAACAATAAAGATCAGATTAATTGCAGTAATGGCCTTTGGAGTGTGTATGGCTATGATAGCTAGATCCTGAAAAGAATAAGAGAACAAAGATAAGATGATAATTACTAAGAATGCCAGGGATTCTTAATAATATATAAAAGCAGACTGGTCCATGAAGCAATTATCAGAAAGCAGAAACTCACTTATTTTTAAAATGTGATATGAACACATGATGGATTAACAAAAAATGGTTATGCTAGACAAGGTGGAGGAAAGTAGAAGACAGGGAAGCCAATGGATTGATGGGGATCAAAGAGATTATGAACCTCCTTGGAAGAGCTTCAAGTTATTAGTAAGGTATCAGGATGATGAACATCTGTTGATGCAACTATCAGCAGCTGAACTTTACTCAGTAGCTCTGAACTAATAAATTAGGTATGTATAGAAATTAAATGGCAACATGAAGTAGAAGAGCAGCAAGATTATATTGTTGCATGGAACAGTAGTGTGCATCTTCTTAGGATATGACCCTTGCCAAATGACTGATTGTGGATAATTTTCTTTCCGTTGGTAAATGGGATTGTAGAGTAAGCCGTTATAGCTTACATTATATCAGACTTTTTCCTCTTGATCTTTCCATTTTTTCTTTTATTAAAATTGAAAACTAAAGCATACTAAAATGGGTGAATTTTATTGCAAAAGCAGGTTTATATTTAAGCTGGTATTATCCAATAATTTGTAGTTCCAATTCCATCAGTCACAGACAAAATAGCCAATAACTTCCAAAGTCTGATAGGCATCTGGCTGGCTATCCTTAAGATACGGTAATGTCTCATGTGCATAGATTCAAAGATCAATCTATTAATTTTATATTTGCAATATAGAATTGAGATTATTTGATTCCATGGTAATTCTAAGGATGTTTTAGGCTATTAATCAGTGTTCAAAGTATGATAGCTCTGTCACAGCCTTGTTCACTAAGAGTCTTATCTTATCTGGCTAAGAAGATAAATGCTAATTCATCTTCTGTTCAATTGCTTTATAATCTAAACAGGAAATACTTCTTGGGGGAATAAAATGAGATGAAGCCATGCCAGAATATTCAGCTCTGCACTTTACTCTTGTTTCATGACCTCTTATTTTTAAGCTGCCCTCTCTTCTTATCTTGGGTCTTGCAAATTGAGGGGCTTTTCAAAACATGTGCCTTTAACTTCTGACCTTTCTATTAACCTGTGCAAACTCTGGGCCAGACTGCATGCATTGACAGCAGACTCAAAATGCAAATCCATATCAGACTGTTTTGAGGAGCAGGTGGTGAATCTGCTTTTAAGAATATAAGGGCTATATAGTAAAGGCCGATTATTCCTTCATCACTTGTGTCTTAGTTTTCTCCATCAATCATCACAGTCAACCAAGGCTTTATTTGTCACCCAGCTTTTGATTGTAAAACTAAACCCCAGTGAAGAAAAACATTTGAGGAAAGACTTATTCATTTATTTGTATAAATGAATAAAGTGATTTAAGTGCCCGGGAATGAATTGCAGATAGTTAAGCCACAAGTAGGGAAAGCGCTCAGTGCCTGTCACCAAGTTTGATGGTTCTAGTATTAGTCATACTTAAAGTAAATCCACTCAAATTAATGAGATTTAAGTTCGACCTGAATAACATAAATCTGCTTTAAGTATGACTAGGACTGGATTCAACCCAATTGTAGAAAGAGGTGGAAATTACATGATTTACTTTAAGATGAAGGTTTTTCTTTTTAATTGTACAGCATGCCATTTCAGACTGGTGGATTTGCTGTTTGAGCTGTATGGATTAATATGCATTTTGAGGCCTGGGCATATTATTATCACTATTATTAATTTAAGTTTTTATTTTTATATTATTATTATTATTGTTGTTTTAATCATCTATGTGCTGTCCAAAATCACTCTTTTAAGATAGGCAGCTATATAAATTGTATCAATCAATCAATCAATCAATCAATCAATCAATCAATCAATGTATTTCAATTACATTGGTATATCTGGAACTATTGTCTTTGCTTTCCATAGGAAATCTCTATTATATTATGCTTTTTTTTTTAAAAAAAAATGAGAATCTATTAATGCAATAGTTGTGCAAATATCTCTGGAAAGATAAGATTAATATTCTCCATCTGGAAGTTCAGATTTTGGTCATTTTCTGACCAGAAATAGCCTTCACAAGCAGCAAATCTGACAAAGATATCTGAAAACAGCATTTGGAAAATCATTTTGTACTACATCACTGCAGACAATGGTATCTGATTCTAGGTCAACAGTGGTCTGGAAATTTTGTTCTGAAAAATCCAGTTACTATAGAATTTGCAAATACCAATAAGAAATGATGTATTCATTTTATATTTTAAAAGGAGATAAATATTGAAACTACATCCTAATATGTAGATATATAAATACCAATTTTGTCCCATTTTAATGATACCCAGGTTAATGGGGAATTTGAATGGTACTGTGTATGTACGTCTATATGTAAAATATGACATAGAGTTCAGAATAGGTTGACTTGTCCACTTTATTGCTAAAATTATTCATTTTGTAAATTTTTAGGTGGTATTCCCAAATATTCCTTGACCAATCTCATAAAACTCAGAGAACAATAAATATATATCTTCAAACAAGTCATAAGGAGTTGCAGTGCTAGTCTTTAAATTGTTTGTCTTCAGTTATTTGTAATCTTTCTCTTGAGCTCATGAGCTTTCATGATATTACATGGAGCTGTCAAAGAAAGCAACACATTCCGAAACATTCAGTTTCTACATTGCCAAATTCAGAGCGGAATGTAAATCCTTAGCCTATGATATAGATATTCTACATACATTTTACACTGGGAAAATCCCACTATTCAACTACTTGATGGAGAAGCTTCTCTATTCTCATTTGAATCTTTATGGCCTTGGACAGAAGATATCACATATCAGGGACAGGCTTATTTTCCTCTAAGAAGGTCACAAAACCTTAGAAGACCAGCAATTGAAACAGCTACACAAACATTCACAAGGAGTAATTAAGTCTATGGTTCTATTGTCTGTAAACAGTTTGGCGGGCTGAAAAATTTGCTAAAGTACATTTTGGATAAGATTGTGAGCCTTATGGTGGGAACCAGTGGTGTTCAGGTCAGTTATGCAAATATGCAATAACTGCTTGGCTTCAAGGTTATTAAGCCCGTGGTTTAACAGGTAGAAGAAGTCACAAGTAATGGCCAGGCTATAAAAATAACTGGCAGTAGGCAATCACTTGTAAGGTATGGCATCTTTCTTGTTGACCATAAAGATTTTAGGGTGTCAAACCATGTCTGCAAGTCTTTGACTGAGTTTAGCTTAGGAATCAAGTTGAACTCAGATTCAAATTATCCTGTTTGGAGATATTATATGTCTCTAGACAAAGCTCTAATGATGGGAAAGGGGGGAAGAAAGAGAAGAAGAAGATGACCAGCAGCAAGCTGGATGGACTCATTGACAATGGTGCACTGTGGGAAGACCTGAAAGGTTAGGAACAGATTGTCACAGAGAAACTCTGTCTATATGGCTTGCTAAGAGTTGACACTGACTTGAATGGCAGAAAATCAATCAATCAAAACTATAAAATGACAGGATGTTAGCAATTTACTGCAGAATCCTGGTCAGGGAAATCTGATAGTTTGATCATGAAGGACAGCACAGTGGTTCCTGACTTATAACAACTTTGCTGTCAGCCCAAGTGCCGCAGTCTTACTTTGGTATAAGAACAGATGACAATCCAGGGAGGTCAATAAACCAGTTGATGAGTCAGCTAGTCCAGGAGGTAATATAGAATAAACCATGACAGAAAATTACTTCCTAATGTGGGCTTTTGACAGACCCTGTCATTACTGCTGGATTTCTCCAGCTGTTGAATTCTCAAATGCAAAATGCCCATTTGTCTGCCAAACAGTTATGATGGAAATTCAAGCGAATTTGCTGTGCTCCTTGCTTGATGCAAACTCTTTCCTTTAAACCTGATTAACCTCCTATTTACTGAGTCCATATATTTATAATTAGCCTAGGGGTTGAGGAAGTGCCAACCCCTTTCTGATTCAAAACAGTCCAGAGCTGTGAAAATATTGTGGCACTCCTTAGGAGTAACTTTTAGGATTCAGCCAAACAAGTGATTGCCAACTATAAAATGCATGACCTATGGCAGTATGCAGGAATATACTGCTGAATTCAGCTATTAGTTGAGGATATAGGTAGCTTCAGATAACTGAGATTTAAGCTGATCTGATCAGAGAGTTTTAATTGAAATATGGAATGAATACATCCATCGAGGCATCCCTGATACAATGATAGCATTAACTCACATTTGTTTGGCTGTTTACAAAAGATTAAGAATTGCAGATTGCAGCCAGAAAAGGTGGTTGCCACTTTCATATCCTTATTCTCCCTTCAGCTACACTTGAGACAGTTGGTAAGTTGAGTCAATGCAGCTGTGAGCCAACAGAGGTACACCACTGTCTGATAAGATTTTGTGACAACAGACTTTTGTCTATATTAGTATTTTTTGACCTTGATAATGTTTTAGATGTGTGGACTTCAACTCCCACAACTCCCCAGCTGGCTCTCAGGTCTCAAACCACAGCTTATCTACCCACATTAACCCATATTAGCATAATCCATACATTTGGCAAGCTATTTTGGAGGTTATATTAGTTAACACACTCTCCAAACTAGCCTGCCAAATGTGTGGATTATACTAATATTGTTTTAAAGTGAGAAACAGAGACCTTTCCTTCCCATTGGTTCTGTGATTGGAGCTCAGGTTCCCATGAAGTACCACTATCCAATTTCAAATGCCTAAAAATATTTATTCATAAGAACTTATAAAAATGCTTTATTCTGTAATTTTTCTCTCCTGTGAAACTCCTTAAGTCTCTTCCTGGAACAGTTGCAAAAGGAGTAAGTCTATCAGTTGGATTGTGTGGAACTGATCCTCATAAAAGAGGAGCATGGATGCTTAACTATCTTTGATTTTTGCTATGGGACGTTTGAAAGTCATCCATTGGCTGATGCTCTTGCAAAGAATTATAAATCATAATTACCATGATTTTCTAGAGATGTTCTTGATTATTGAAATATTCCACACCAGTGAAGTCAAATCTTCAATATTTTCATTACTTCATCTTTATACTATGATAGCTTGGGCTATCAAATTTCCTTGAAAAGAATTGGAAATATCCTGCTCAAGAAGACTTTATTCTGTCTTGGAGACTCCCCATCTACCACCCCAATTAGGAATAGACAGTACTTTGGGAGTTTGCCATTTTGTTAAAAATGTGCTCCTAATCATACTGCACTGATCACATCATTGGCTTATCTTACTAAAAAGGAGGTTCCCTTTAAGTGAGATACTGATAGCCCAGCAATTTTTTTCAGCTGAAACATTTATTTACTTTTTAGCCCACCCTCCATCATCTATTCAACCTCTGAACTGGCTGATGCTTCTGATTTCTCCTTTATACTTGTGTTTCCCCAGTCTGATCCAGAGCTTATGAATAACTTCCTCTTATATATATTAATATATTTCCATGTTTTGGCCTCCTTAACAAAGAGCATTTGGCCAACAGTGATAGCTTTCAGCATTGGCACAATCTTCTCAAAGTGCTAATATCCTGTAGAGATTTGAATAGATCCTGGGCAATTGGAATTTACAAGATAACATTTGCCTTTTAACATCAACATCACAGTCCTGGCTCATGTTTAACTTGTGGTCAATGAGGACATCCAGACCCTTTTCACTTTCACATGTAATACTGCCCAGCTAGGTCTCTCTTACTCTGCACTAGCAAATTACTTTTTTTTTCTTATGGACTGTGGAAGTTAGGTCATCAAGCAACAGCTATAGAGTCTCAAGGCCATGACAAGCATCCATTAATTCAGAAAGTGAGCAAATCCAGGTGTTTAAAAACCAATCATGTTTTTCCACTGGCAATGGGCAATTAATTGTTGTATATGGTTTCATTCTTCTCTATAGGAGAATTTCAAATGTAGCTAGATCATATCCATGAGTTGTTTTAAGTTTAACAAAGAAGTTGAGCTAAATTATGAGACATAAGATATTTGAATTTTACTGCTGATTTTTGATCAGACCAATCTGACATTGACATGTGGGTAGAATTTTTTAATAATTATCTCTTACTTCTTATCTCCAATTTTTATCTCTATATCCCTATTATAATTGCATTCTGATAAATTCACACTTGACTTACACATCGGGGAAGGATGAACTGTAGAATGATACATTTACACAAGATATTTAAGGATGATGATGATTGATTGATGGTGATGGGGGAGGAGGAGAAAGAAGAGGAGGAGAAGTTGAGTTTAGAGAATACAATGAACTATAAAAAGGCTTTATTGGTAAACATGTTAAGCCAGACACACAATAGTGTGGCTTGATTCCCAGAATGATGGTGTACAGTCAAGATTTTTAAAAGTTTGTATTTAACCCATCCCCCCCTTCTGCTACTAGATTCAACTTTTATCTTGCTTTTTTTGTCAGCTCTGCTTCTGCCTTTTCTCCAGGAGAATTACCATATTTGGGCTGTAGAGAAATAGATGACCACTAGATGGAAAGTAAGAGTTAGCCCTTTCTGTATCTCTTTGCTGCCATCTAGTGATCACCTGGCTTTTGGCAGTCTTAATATGGTAATCCTTCTCTTCCCATCTCTTATGGTATAGTACTTATTGGGAAATAAGATAATGTGCAGGCATATGATTCATTTGGCAACCCCCAATGGATCTGTGCAATGGAGAGGCTTGAATTGTTTAGGTGGGAAGGAAGTAGGTGAGGCAAAAGAAATGGCTATATTTTGAAGCAAACTTCTAGGAGTTCCCCAAACCCCAAGTATGAGTCAGAGAGTAGAGGGAAGAAAACAAACAGGAAGTTTGTATGTGTATAAAAAAGAAATGTATGCATATGTGAGGGAGTGAGGAGAATCTGTATAGGCATAGTGAGCATATATCTAGCACTAATCTTTATTGTTATAGATTTCTGGGAATTTTTGTTGTTATGGTTGTTTGAGTGCACTTTATTAAAAAAAATACTAATCAAGGTCACCATCTTCCTATTTTCCTATTCTATCTTCCTTAGGATAATTGGCCAACCTAGCCTAAAAGTTGCCAAACTTTAGTATGCAGTATGCAATTGCTTGGTCTTTAATTGTTCTAGTTGTGTGAATGCAGCTCATCAGTGCCATAACGGCTTTGCCAGTAATCATGCTTATTTGACAAGCAGATATATTGCTTCAAATGGTTAGAAAATATTCAGAATTGAAAGATAGACCGATATGAAAATAACTGTGTGATTTTATTTATCTTGTTTAGCACCAGGAAGATCTGTATATCAGAATTGCCTCGAACTGTGAGATAGAAAGTATATAAATTTAATTAATAACAATATTTGAAATAAACTAGGCTTCTCCATTTTTGAAAGGTTTCTCTTTCTCCTCCCCCCTCCCTTGCTCTTAAAGTTCATTTGGATATTTTTAACTTCTTTGAGGTCAGACCAAGAACAAAGGACGCATAAAAGACTTTGGTGTGTGTGAGAGAATAGGCTGCTCAGAAAATGGCCAGCACCTCTGCTGCCATTGTCCTGTCTGTTTAAACTCTCTTCTCAGCTAGCACCCAACATTGCCTATAAAAGCTGTGCTGAGGTGTGTGTTTTGAGCCCATCCAATTGTGTACAGTTAAAAGAAATAGTGTGTTCACATTAGCAGCAGCAGCAGCAGCCATAATAGGCTATGAGCATAAACAAACTAAATAAATAAAATAAATAAAATAAAATAAAATAAAAATAAAAATAAAATAAAATAAAATAAAATAATAAAATAAAATAAAATAAAATAAAATAAAATAAAATAAATAAAATAAAATAAAATAAAATAAAATAAAATAAAATAAAATAAAATAAAATAAAATAAAATAAAATAAAATAAAATAAAATAAAATAAAATAAAATAAAAATCAAGATAGTGGCCATGATAGAATAATAGAAACTCTGTAAAAGTATATTAAAAACAGGCAATTTTGATTATGTCATTAAGGCTGCCATCTCAAATTTTTGACCAAAACCTACAAATACTCCAATGCTACATTTTAATCTAAATGTAAGGTCATGTGGGGAATTGAAACCTGTGTCTTGTTGTGTCAACAACAATGTGCTGCTTGTAAGTTGGGTAGCGTTAGAGAAAAACACTTCACAAACAATGGCAGTCCCATCACTTCATCTTTAAAAAGGTGGCATGTTACTTTCTCATTAAGCCTGATGTCGTGTGTTGTTCTCATGCCGAACTGCCAATAAAATGATAAAATTCAGTAAAAAAAAAAACCTCAATAAAACTCAATAAAATTTAGTAGAATGGGACCCTAGACTTCCGGGGGTGTTGAAAACCCCAGAAAATGACATCCAGGTAGTCTTTTGTTTCATCTTGCTTTTTTTTCTACTTTCCTTGTATTTCAACATTTTAACAATAAGACATGAATTATTAAAAGAAAAAAACTCCAAAAAGCAAATGCAGGGAGGCTTTAGATAAGAGAGTTTCTTTCTTCTCCCCTCACAAAAGCCAGCCAAAAGTATGATAAAGCTTGAAGGAGCTGACCTCAGGTCAGCATTCCTACTGCTTCCCAATCTATTGCAGCCTTCCGCCTACAAATTGACAGTGAGTGAAAGCCCTAGCTTCAGATTTTTGAGCGAAGTCGATTCTGTAATTCTTCTCCCCTGTACAGTTAATGGGAGCAATAGCAGCTGGAAGAACATTTGCTGTGGGTTGTGTGTAGGTTGCATTAAGGATCAGCATTTAAGCACACCATTTCAACATTGATGCAGAACCCATTTAGATTTCAGCTGCGAACATGTTCGATCTTGTTCAAAACTGAGCCTCTTAGAATCTCTCTGCAAAGGTTGAGAACTGCAAGAAATTTAACTTGCTTAGTTGACCTTTGCTGTGAAAGGTTGTTGCTGACACTTTTTCAGAACAATAGCTCCTTGTATATTAGTGATGACAATATAGTATAAGCATAGGCATTCTGCTTTAGTGGAGATTATGACTCCCCAGTCCCTACTATTGCAATTATTTAGACCTAAATTTAATCTTTGCTGCACCACTGGATTTGCAGCAACAGTATCAGCCAGGAGGAAGCTGACTGTAGTATCAGGAAAAACTTTGGACATTTTGTCCTGTATCAAAAGTTTCCCAAACCTGAAAAAAATGGACTTATTCCTATCGACCCTCCATGTTCTATCTTATCAATGCAAATGTAGCCAATTAGGAAGGCTTTTTAACGTGGAGTCTCACTCTCATTGGGTTGTTCTGGCCCTTTGATGTCATACCATATACTACATATAAGCCTTTCTGAGTGCTTTGAATTAGAAAGTAAACAGGACCTAGACCAGGGGTAGGCAACCTTGGCTCTTTTATGACTCGTGGACTTCAACTCCCAGAATTCCTGAGCCAGCCATGCTGACTCAGGAATTCTGGGAGTTGAAGTCCACGAGTCATAAAAGAGCCAAGGTTGCCTACCCCTGACCTAGACTATGTATAGGTACCCATTAGCACCTGTTGACTACTACTTAAATCAAATGTATTTTTTCCTGGAATCACATGCAGTTGTGTGATCCTGGGAAAAGATGCTGCTTTAAGGAGTTACCAACAATTCTATAAGAATATCCCTGAGTGCTATCATGTCACCCCTAGTCCTTCTCTTCATTAAACTAGACATGCCCAATTCTTGCAACCGTTCTTCATATATTTTAGCCTCCAGTCTCCTAATCATCTTTGTTGCTCTTCTCTGTACACTTTCTAGAGCACCGGTGTCAAACTTGCCACATCACGTGACGTGTCGCGACATATCACGACTCTTTTTGCATTGCCGGTAATGGGGTGGGCGCAGCTTTGGTATGATGAAACCAGCCCGTGGACCGGCAGTTTGACACCCCTGTTCTAGAGTCTCGACATCTTTTTTATATCGTGGCGACCAAAACTGGATGCAATATCCCAAATGTGGTCTTACCAAGGCATTATAAAGTGGTACTAACACTTCACATAATCTTGATTCTATCCCACTGTTAATACAGCCTAGGACTGTGTTGAGTTATTTTGACCACACTGCTGGCTCATATGTAAGTGATTGTCCATCAGGACTTTAAGATCCCTCTCGCAAGTCTTCCTGCTCCAACATATATGCTCTTGAGCCAGAATAGGAGTTGAGTATACTGTGTTTTCTTTGTCACTTGTTAGTTTTTGAGTCACAAATGATGATTCTCTCACCAATCTCGACTCATTCTCAGCTTCACATTTTCTGATGCTATATCTACAGATCAGTGATAACTCAACTGTTCCTTCACTAACTGTCCCATTTTTCATTTCCCATATGTGTCCTTTCGTATTCTTAAATTGTCACTAAGCATTCTGTATTACATTGACTTTTTCCTTTGTCCTCTAATTTTTCTTCAATGGAATTATTTGTAACCTTGTGTTGATTATTTCCTCTTTTGGAAACTCCCATCCACCTTGGGCCCAGTAGTTTTTCTACCTTGCCACCAAAGGATTCTTTGGAAGTGTCAAAGCTGAAATGAATAAACATCATGGAGCAGTAGTATCTGAAACTGCCTCTTGGTTCTGTTGAAAGACTATGTAAATTTGATTATGCTGCATGACGATCAAACATTTCGCCACCAGGACAAGGCCAAAGTGCAACTCGATCAACGTCAGCACCTTCATTTGAATGTTGGCTTTGGTAAGCTGAGAAAAGATTTTCTTTCTGTACGTAATAACTTACAGTATATTGATCTAGC
The DNA here is from genome assembly GCA_023970755.1 of Azemiops feae. Lineage (NCBI taxonomy): Eukaryota > Metazoa > Chordata > Lepidosauria > Squamata > Viperidae > Azemiops > Azemiops feae. Next base: position 1,396,790 of record JALGBA010003864.1, on the reverse strand, counting down.
CTTATGAGAGAAAGGGAAACTTAAGTTCACTGGGATAGGATGCAAAAGAAGAATGAACGGGAGAGGGAAAGAGAGAGCATGCTTGCTTGCATACAAAAAAAATGTGTGAGCTTTACATTTAAAACTTCCCTGCACTGAAGAAGGATCCAGACTAGACAAAGATACTCCTATGAAAATCAGTTTCAAGAAGTGGTCAGGCCTCCTGTTCAGCATAGGTTTGTGTGTCCTACAAAAGGTGGGTTGTTTGAAGGTGTTGCTGGATCCTTAAGAAAAAGGCAGGGTCATCTTGATCACCTTTAATTAATATTTCAATTGCATACATTCTTGGGGAAAAAAGCACTTCAAACACTTCAATGTAACTTTTTCCATTCCAGGAACTTCAATGAATATAAAACTTGGTAGCCATGTTTGTATCTGGAAGGATTCAAAGCAACCACATTGCAACTGGGCTAAACATTATTTATCCATACCCTATGGCAAGTTTGTTGCCTCATCTGACTTTATATTGTTAAAATGTTCTTTTAATTAAAACTACTTAGTGGGAACAAGCAGAGCAAGCACATTTCTGGAATTCTTTCCAATCCCTTTATTAGCTGTGGTCATAGAAAGCATCTGTATTGTAATATATTCCATATCTGTAGGGATTCTGGGTATATTTTCTTCCAAGGGACTAAGCAGGAGTGGGCCGTATGTGTGTTTCACCAGAACATCCATAGGATCACCACTTTCAGGACTCAAAGCAGAGACCATCATGCAATACTTAGAATCTATAGCACTCATTCAATCCAAAATATGGACCCAGTACATAGATAATATCTTTCTTATAATAAAAAGAACATCTAGAGAAGACACATGAAACTATCAACTACATCTTCAAAGGAATAAATTTCACAAGGGAAGAAGAAAACAACACACTACCCTTCCTGAATATCCTCATCAGAAGAGGCAATGATGGCAAATTGAAAATACAAGTCAGTCATGAAACTAACCATACCAACCAGGTGCTCCACTACCAAAATAACAATCCAAACCTCTCACAAGAGAAGTTGTGTAAGAACACTATTTAGATGAGCATAAACACACTGCAGCAACCCTGAGCATAAGGAAAAGGAAACAGATTATCTATATAACATCTTCCAACAAAAAGTGTCTGACCATTCAAGCCACTCTAGCCCAACCAACAGAAGCTGTGAAAAAAATAATACTGTCATATATCAAAAACATCTCAGAAACCAGCAACATACTATTACAAGCACACGATAATTACTGTAGCACACAAACCAACTAAAGCCCTTCAAAACATCTTAACCAAAAGGCCCAGCAGCTCCAAAAGGAAAACAAAACAAAACAGGATTCATCCACAATATAAAGTGTAACTATTGTAACAGCCACCATATAGGACAAATAGACAGAAGACTAGCAGAGTACATCTGTGAAAACCAGCTAACAGTCAAAAGACATGATGAAAACATCTAAATTTCACAACACATGGGCAGATTTAACCATAGTTTCAACTGGGAAACTAGACCAAGCCAAGTCAAAAATGCTAGTGAATTCCTGGAAGCCTGGCACTCAGACAAATTGACCATCAACAGGCATAGAGAGATAAACAATATCTACATTCAAAAGAAACAATCAAAAAGTAAAAAAGGAAACAAAAGGGCCAAAACACCTCCTTGACAGCAATCAACACTGAGATCAGCAGAGAGTAACAGTAAGATTAATAGTAGACCAACAATCAAGAAGCAAACAATACCCCAGTGAGGGAACTACCAGCTCAGACAAACAAGTTAACAGTAAACTACAGCCTAATCAAGAAACCACCAAGGCTACTCCCACCAACACTGATAGGGCAAACCACTAGTATATAAAAAGAGAGCAAACCTCAATCCTTTCTAGCACAGTTGAATAATGAAACAACTGCAAGAAAACAACCAAGCTCAGAGAGCACCAAGGATCTCACAGTTCAACCTTGAGCTACAAATATTTTCTTCTGTTGGTAGTTAGATGGACAGAAAGACAGACTCCTGAACTCATCTACATAATTTCTTTCCAGCTTCCTCTTAGGTTAGAAAGAATAAAAGGAGGGGTGTGTATCATTCTGCACAGAAAATGTCAGCTTCCAACATTTTTTAAAAATATTTTTAGGAAAGATTTTGTACCCAGATATTGTACTTAAAGATGTTCAGCCAGGTGGTCTCAAAATAGTTACTGATTCAAATAATTAATTGTGTTAGCATTATTCCTTTTAAAATAAATGAGACCAATTCTCAAATAGTTTGTATCATTTTTTGTGCCCCTACCTTGCAATTTCCACAGTATTTTTATTATTATTGCCATGATCATCATGATCAATATCTAGTCTGCATACGAGCAGTCAGCTATCGGGGGGGGGGGGGATGCTGCATTTTAATGGGCATTTAGATATGAAATATGCAATGAAATTCCTGCTCTCCATAGTGACAACAGGTGAATATGCTTGTTGTCTGCACTCTGGATTTCAAAATGTATTGTTGTAGGAAACTAAATATCTCTAATACTCTCTGTGTATAGAGAAACATAAGGAAAACATCTATAGTGGCTTTTAAAATAAGTTATTGCAATAACAAACAATAATAAACACATTCCTCCCCCCCCATTGCAGCACTTCTTTAAAGCATCCATTGAATTCATGGTTCTGAAATGTACTTAGTCCTTTAGGGCTGTTAGGAACCATTTGGATTTTCAACTTCATGGGTTGCCTAGCACATGGCAATGACAAACAATTAACACATTCTGAAGATCTTTCATGGATGTTTCTAGTAATCCTGGGATTCAAATGTTATTAGTCTTCCAAGAGCTTTGGAAAGTTCAAATTTTTCCTGCCTGTGTTATCCTTTCCCAGGGCATCAACAGCTGTTTTCCTTCTAATAGCTTTGTTCCAGCAGCCTTGTCCTAGTTTGTCTCCATAGAGTTTCTAATGGCCTCTGCAGATTCCTCTGTAGTTATAAATTTAACTTTCTCTTATACTGAATATTATGCATAGAAGGAAATAAGGGCTGATTTAGAGGAGCAAATTACAGTACAGGGCAAATATGAAATTCAGATCTGTGTTGTTCTATCAATTTGGACTGAGTGGACTTCAGCAAAATCATTATCTTAGATTCAAAACGAGATTGGAATAAGGATATTGGAATAAAAATATGCCCAAATGGCATGTTTTATTACCATCTGCTTTTGTTTGTCAAACAAGAAGTCTCAGCCTTACCAGTACAATGACCACCCCGTGAGAGTGGGCATCTGATACTTCATTAGAGGAAAGCATACTTGTCTTATAACTTTTCTTTAGTTCCATAGCTGGGACTAAATCCTTCCTTCTAGCCATGATCTTAAACTTCACTAATTACAAGCTTTTCTCTCTCTCATTTCTGAACTTCTTGGGTGATTTCCCCCACATATTCATTAACCAAGGCACCTTATTAAATTTACCTGCAAAGGACACAAAAAGTTGATAGAGAACAAATAATTCTGTAAGCCTGTCTTGACAATTTTTTTCCCCTTCTAAAATTGGAATTGGCTCTCTAAGAGGATTTTCCAGGATGAATTTCAGTTCAGTTGAGCATTTATGCATAGCAAAACATATCCTCAGTCTAGCCATTGAGATAACTTAAAAATAGAGCCATGGGTTCAGTTGTGCACTAATGTTAAATAGCAGTAGTAGTCCAACAATAGCTACTAAAAGGATACTATCTATCACTGAGTTTGGTCACAAAAGTTCTTTTCCAAAGAAATTCATAGTTTTCTAAGTTCCATTTAGTCTTGGAAATCTTGCTGCATCACAGTGAATGTTGCTGAGAGCATGGTAGTTACAATCGCATCTCCCAACCCCTTTCCTCCAGACTATGAAGAATTGCCTTCTTTTCCCAAGTAACTTAAATAAAAGCAGATCCCGGAAAGGACTCTCCCTGGAAACCAGCATAGTCAGACACTTGAAATGATGCAAATTAAGTTCAACAATATCTGGAGGATCACCAGTTTCTTTCTATTGTCCTAGTGGAAGAGAGTAGTTATGCAACCCGAAGACAAGCATCATAAAACACTAGAGATTAAATTTCAGCTTTAGAAATTAAAATCTGCAGCATTATGGCTATACTTGAAAAATATCAAGTAGAAGGAGAAGGAGACATGGGGCAAAACCAAGTGTGTAGGACAAGGAAGTACAATGGTACTAATATAATTACTACTCCAACATGAGAGCTTCAATTAGTCAAGAGCTGGAAGTAGAGAAAGCAGCACTTTTCGCCAATGAGGAGTTGAATAAGATGTCCAATTTGTCTCTAAGTTTTGGAACTATTCCACATGGTTGGGGACAATACTCCCAAAATTGAGCAAGCAAGCAAAAATACATTTAGGGTTTGCTACCAAACTTTGTCAAAGCCTGATGAAGTTGATTGGAATGAGAGAGCATCCAGCCCCACTGGTCCAAACATAGAAGAAGGTTAGTCATGAAAATCTCCATTCATTTGTGAATTCACCGGATTATTCTAAATCCACTTTCTCTCAGCACCATCTATTTCAAAGGGTTGTTATTGTGGGAATAAAATGAAAGGAGAACTCTTTTAAAATCTCAGAGGAAAGGAAGGTTAAAAATTTAATAACAATGAGCCTGCTTAAGGTCACAGCAAATCTACTTCCCTATTTGCCTCTCAACAAAAAGAAGGAAATTATCTGTTCCCCATCTTGCAACTTATTTGCTAGACTTAAGCGAAACCAGAGTTTTTCAAATTTAGCAATTTTAAGATATGTGGACTTCAACTCCCAGAATTCCCCAGCCAGCACTGAATTCCCCAGCCAGCACTGAAGTCCACACATTTTAAAGTTGGCAAGTTTGAAAAACACTGGGCTAACAATTACCAAGGCAAGGTTGGTGAAATTATTCTTCGTAACCACTTCTCTAAGAATGAAATTCAATCAGGTCTCAACATGGACAAATGTGTGATGATAGCAAAAATTACACTGGGTTATGTATTCAGCTGTTTTTTTTATCTAATCTAGGGTTTTTCAGATTGTTCTGTGGAACCCTTGGGGTTATGTGACAAACTGAGATAAAAAACAACAACCCGAAAGCATTCACAAACAAAATATTCACTTGAAGGTAGCTAATTTTCCACCATTGGAACTTTGCCTTTGGGTTAGGGATTCTGAGATATTATATTTTAACCAGTGGGATCGACCCTCGAAAACATTTGTAAATCTCTGGTCTACCCATTATTTCTTACATAAATCACAATTGGCTAAATTTACATAATGTGTTAAACCATAAAGCAGACTTTAAAAATTACAGTATCTAAATGACCACAGATACCTCCCTTCTGCCAAGTTTCCTATTCCGTTGAAAAAAAGCACATTTAACTTTTAAATGAAATTACTACCAAAGTGCCAGCTTCTAGCATTATCTTCTTTTTAAAGAAACTACTCAAATCCTTGAAAGACGTCATAAAATTTCTTCAAAAATGAGAATGATGGGCAAAGGGCAGTCCAGGTCTTTGTTTGGAATTTGACTACTTGCCAAGAAAAAAACCCTAAATCTATGCGGGTTAAATGATGAGAGCTAGTATTCTAGTAAATTAAGGATTTGTAACTATCATGTCTATTGTGAAGCAGCATGGTGGCTAAGCAGTTAAGACACTGGGCTTGTCAACTGGAAAGCCAGCAGCTTAGGTTCGAGACCCGAGCACCATGTGACAGAGTGAGCTCCCATCCTCACCCCAGCTCCTGCCAACTTAGCAGTTTGAAAGCATGCAAATGCAAATAGATAAATAGGTACCACTTCAATGGGGAGGTAACAACCAGTGGTGGGATTCAGCCAGTTTGCACCACTTCGGCAGAACCGGTAGCTAATTTTTTGTTGCCCAGGCCCAGAATGGACTTCCGGATGCAGCGTCAAAACAGAGAACCGGTTGTTCACATATTTGAATCCCACCACCGGTAACAGCTCTCCGTGATGTCATGCTGGCCACATGACCACAGAAATGTCTTCAGACAACACTGGCTCAATGGCCTTGAAATAAAGATGAGCTCCACCTTATAGTCAGCAACGACTAGCAGAGTAAAATCCACATAGGACGCCATGATTACTGTGGCAACTATTTTGTGACTGAGCAAACTGTCCCCAGCAGAGTGTCCACAACTTCCCAAAATTCAGATGTGTTCACCAGTTCAAAAATCATCTTTATCAGCTCTTCTTCTATACTGCAATAGCTTCAAAGTAGAGCCTAGTTCACTAGGATACTTTATCTTGAAATTCCTTATGGAAAGAGTCACTTCACTGTGCACTGGATTTTGACATAATATGTTCAAAATCATTAACTTATTACAGGTAGTCCTTAACTTATGATTGGTTGTAAAGTGACCATTCAAAGTTATAATGGATCTCCTAAGAGCTACTTATGCCCCAATTTCAAAGTTCCAACAGCAGCCCCCAATTTGAGATTGTTTGCAGCATCTTGTGATCATGTGATTGCAACATTTGGCATTTTTTGCCGAAAACCAGCCTTTACTTCTAACTGCTGGCAAAAAATGTCCATTGGGTATAATGGGTTCGTTTAACTACTGTGGTGTTTAACAACTGTCGCAAAAAAGCTTGTAAAATTGGGCACGATTATGTAGTAACCTGTTTATTGACCGCCTTGACTTATGGCTGTAATTCTGGGCTCAATTCTGGTCATAAGTTAAAGACCAGCTATAAAAGGAAAAGTGCTGGATGGGTAAGAAATCTAAGGAAGCTGGGAAATTCAGACCGAGAAAAATCAGTTCCCTGGCACCAGAAGAAAAGCCAAATACAAACCAGGATGTCCCCGGAAAGGAGTGATAACTACAATGGAATCTAAGCATAGAGGTGTGTTCTGGTCAGAGAGATTTGGCAGATATGATTTTACTCTCTCTCAGTTCCACCTTTTTCTGTGCTAGAGAGATTGCTGTTCTTTGAATCCTTACCTAAATGTTTAAGCTCCAACATCAATAATATCTTTATGGTAGTTTAACAGATGAAAGGATCAAATGAGAAGCTATAGGAATACAGTATTTTAAGGCTTAATAAAAACAGAAAATGAAAGAGAATTGAGTGCACACCATTTCACACCATGAAGTGCAAATGCTCTGTAGAGGTTGATTCCTCAGATTTATTAATCTTTTAATTTTAGGTGGGATAAATGAGGGAACTAAATCAAATGTAGAATGGTCCTTATCTTTACTGTCTGTTCATTTAGCACAACTGTGTTAATGTCAGAGGTCTTGCTCAGTATGTGAAGCATAGGCTGGATTCACACATTGTACTATGTATGTTGTTAATGATTGTTCATTGAATAAGCTCTAATGCAGATGTGTCAAACTCGCAACGTCACGTGACATGCCACGACGTATCATGAGTTTTTTGCCATTGCCGGCAATGGGGTGGGCACGGTTTCACTATGATGCATCCGGCCCCTGGGCCGGCAGTTTGACACCCCTACTCTAATGGCTAGGATCACACATTGTGCTAGGTCATAACCATGTGTTGCAAAGTACAACTGGGTTTATAAAACCCACAAAGCCAAGGCAAATGCATACTTAGGATTGAACCCTGTCACATATAGATTCTAATCTTTCAAAAAAAAAAAAAGAGAGAAAAAAATTGTGAATAACCCAATATGACCTACTGAGTTCATGACTGAGTAAAGACTCAAATTGGGAACTCTTCAGGTTTGGTCCCAAACACTAACAGTAATTTACACCAACTCTGCTAGGATAAAGTAGTTCTACAGGCTGTCAAAGGTATTTTCCATCAACTCCCGATTCTTAATTGTCAGGATTTTTTTTATTTTGAATTAGTTAATACTGATTTGAATTATTACAGATTATGATTATTTTATGTTCCATTGTTAATCACCTTAAGTGCTAACAATAGTCAGGATAGGATGTAAATATTAGCAACTATAATAATAAATAGAAGATTCCTGTGAATGAGGCTGATGTCAAAAACATGTTCTTTGTTGCTGAACTATGTTTTATCAGCCCTTGTTATCTCTTCACATACTGTTCCCGTAGTTCCATGGGTAGGAAAAATTGCTATTTTTTCCTATATAGAAACCTCAGGAAAACAACCCTGGGTTTATTCTAGAATAAAAACCACTGTGATAGCTAGAAAAGGCTGGCATATAGAAGACAACATTGATAGACCCAATTGGGGTATCTCTCTGCTCTAATGCTTATAATGTCAACCCTGATAGAAAGTTGGATAGGGTTACCAAAACTGGCAGCTACAATCCAACCACATTACAGCAAAGATACAGAACTCCTTCATGCCATCTAGTGGTCATCTGGATTTTTTTAGTCTATTTTTTTTCAAGAATCTTTCCCTCCCCCACTTAAATACTAGTCATCATGTTATATACAATTTGTATGAAAGTTTGTCAAATTTCAGAAATGATTATGTTGATAAATGATAAAGTTATCATATCAAAAAGGGTTGGAAACATATTATCGAAGAGTTAGGAAAGGATGATATCCCATGATTCTAGATTTAATGTGATTTTAGAGCAAAAAAGAAAAGAAAAAACTTAAAATATGAGTAAGTTCACTTTGTTTTATCTAAAATTTATTTGGATGAAATGGTTGTCTACAATACCATTATATTATGCTTAAAATGAAAAGATGCACATATCATTCTTTGGAGTTCTTCAAAGTATTATGGTGTTAAAAATACATAAGAGAATCTTTGGCAGAAGAGCAGTTAAATCCGAAGTCTGTTGTGCTGACAATAGTAGTAGGTGGAAAAGAGAGGCATAACAGGAATGCATCTCTCTCTTTTTTTTTTAAGGGACAGTGAAGTTTCGTCCCTGTTCCAGGAAGGCGGTAACATTCAAGAAAACTGTAGCGTTTTTGAAATGGGACAAAATATCCCAAATCAGACAGTATTAATTGAAATATGCCTGATGTGGCAAAGGAAATAGGAACTTATAGCTCTCCCTGATGAGGTAGGACAATATGGGGAGACCCACACCTTAGTATGGCCTTTGAAATGGGTCCTAAGTTTAGATAAGTTTGTTGTACCAATTAGTTATTTTTTCTCTCATATTTGGAATTGAGGGAAAAAGGGAATCCTCTGCTATCTTTACTCTTCTATCTATTCTTAGAAAACAAGGATGTAAAGTATAAATAAATATAAGGCAACCCCCTCCTCACTTATTATTGAGCAGTTAACACATAAAATGCAGTTTCAAAACAATCTTTATTCATGTTGAAGACCTAGTACAATTTTTAAAGCAACTTAAAAACAGGACACAGCTCCATCAATTTCAGAAAGCCAACAACATTTTTTTAGGAGGCGCATTTGTTAATATTGTCTTTTAAAGACAATGTGCAACATCCATTTAGCCTCTGCCTCCCTAAAAAAAATAGAAATGTTTTTAATGTTTTAAAGACATTTAACAAAATAGAGCTTATTTTTTAAGGGGGAGAAACTAAGAATAAAAATAGCAGCATTTTGGGCAGCTAATGCAGTCTCATAGGGACAAATGGCACTGTAGCTCTTCCCTAATTTTGTATGTGACCTGTTTTCATCAGTTTTTACTAAAATTGTTTTGTACAAAAACTAAAAATATTATATTTTGAGCCATGTCCCATGGGAGGCATTGTGCTTGGAATTGCCCATTTCAAAAGCAATCCTGAATAAAAGTCACAATTGGAATTGCTTTCTCAAATGAATATCATGCATAGCAAAAGCAGTGTGTTAAATCTAACTGATTTTCTCCCCAGTGAAAAACATCACAATGATATTTTCCCCCAAGCATCATAGCTCATTGTTAACTACAAGACAAAGCAACTTTTTCTACATAACAGCTGACACTGAAACATGAAGATTTGGCTTTACACATTAAAACAAATTCTAGAAACATGATCTTTTCCAAGCTCCATATACCTTTCAAATAAGATAAGGTCAAGTCTCCAATGAAACCATCTTGATTCCTGGTGATTTTCTGGACACAACCATATATAACTTTCTTGACAATAATTTGGACATTTGCCAAAATAGTTTGCCACTGGAATTTTTTTCTTTTATTACCCAGTCTAGCTGCATACATCCATATATCATCAATCTTTTTTTTAGTGAAGCTTTAGTTTGAAGATATATCAGTTTGCATGTTTCTTTTCAATAAAAGAGAAGTTAAAATATGCCGACTTTAATATGAGAATTGCAAGTACAGCAAACTTTCTCTTTATTCAAGTATCATTTATAAAATAAAAATTTAATTTTCTGAATTGAATTAAAATCTCCTATGGTTTTTATTTCATTTAACATGAAAAATAAGGTTACAGAATTCTTAAAGAGTAATCATTAACATGAAAAATAACTAAGCCTTGAAAGACCCTGTCAACGTAATTCCTTCCAGGCTATTTAGAGACTTAGGAAATTTGGAGAAAAGTTTCACTATGCATTTAGATTCACTGAAAACTGCAATCAGAACATGGCCCATTTATACACTCTCTCTTTCACAAACACATATACAGAAGTACATCAAAACCACAAAACTAAGCCTCAAGTTACAGAATCCATAACTTGTTTTGTCTGAAGTAGTTGTATTCATGGTATAAACATAGTAGTTCATATTTCAGAAGCCCCGTTATGTTATTGTTGTAGCTCAGAAGTTTTGGATTTGTCTCTCTGCATCCTCAGAGAGGGAGGGACATGCACACACACAATTATTTTGTGTATGCACGAAATGTTGGATTGGTAACCATATATTAACAAGGGTCCTGTGCATGCAGTTCTCAAGACTTGATCACTATATTCAACCTAGCTCCTGAGAGGCTGCTTGTATGATTCTCAGTATAAGAATACCAACAATGCACAGTACTAAATGGTAAATGAAACACTGCTGATCAGCTGGCTTTTGTTTTAATGTGGGAGGACAGAAGCTAGGCCCCATCTATTCCTCATCAAAGGGACCTAGAGATAATCAGAACTGATAAAGCCAATTAGATGATGACAAATCAGGTGTAGGACCCGCTGATGCACATCAATCTCTCTGTCTCTCTCACACACAAAGTGCATGTTAGTAAATTAGTTTCTATTCAGTGACTGGTCATAATTTGCCCTTCAAGAATAAACAAGAGCAAAATGCAGATTCCTTCCTCTTGAAAAATCTAGTGGGAAGAATAAACAAACTGATTAAATTGGCAAATTTGTCTTGATCTTTGCTCCGTGAAATAAGATGCAATTTTCAGTCTATTTCCTTTGGAGTAGATTTTGGGAGTAATTCCATTGAGTTTAGTGAGACTTTAGTGAGACTAAACACCAGGGGGTTACTGCTTTACAGCCCACAAACAAACCTCTACTGGGCTCTCCAGTGCTTGTAAAATCCCCATTGGCTTTTGAAATGTCTCAAGTCTGCATATTTCTCAGGAAATTCTAAACATCCTAAAAAAATGTTTCCAATATAAAATATACGGGTAAATAAAAACAAGGGGACTAAAGCTAATTTATTCATAGTGTTACCTAACAATAAAAATACATCTAGAATAGTCTTTAATGCCTCTTTAGAAGCACAGATTGCCTGTGGGATTGAAGCCATAAAGAGCTCTTCCATAAGATCTACTTTCTTTTTGCTTATTCACTATATAAAAGTCTGCCAGAGTTCCTTAACATTAATCTGTGAAACTATAAAACACATCATGATTTTTATTGTGTTGGTCAAGATATGTAGAATTTGGTTAAATACTGTAACACTGAGGTTTATATTTCTTTCATTAACTTAATTACATGGGTACCTGATATATTTGTTCTTTAGGGTGACTTTTTAATTTTTTCCCCTTCATTTAAAATGTAAAAGTAACAGAAACTGATTCAGGGAAGTAAGTATCATACAGAGCTTCCTAAAATTATTCTGATTCTGTTACTCACAACAGAATGAAATGTAAAAGCCAAATGTATACCTAATTGTATATTTTTAAACAGTAGCTGAAAAACAATTCTTCCATGGGATGCAAAATATATCTTGATGCAGTGTCTAAAATGGTTGTTTAAAATTACATGACAAATAACTCTGAAGGATTAAATTTGGTACTTTAGTAGTCAATGTTTTTCACCTGCTTATCTGCAACATTCAAAGTAGAATCTCTTTCCAATAAAACACAATCAAGATAATAATCTAAAAACTAAATAAAATATAGTGGATACCATTATGTGAAGATATTTTTAAAACAATATTGTTGGACTCAAGTGATATTTTTGCAATAGTCATTTATTTTTATTGAATAAAGCAGCTTTTAAGCTTATCAGGCACTGCCCAACAAATATTTAGCTGAGAAATTAATCTTGAATTGTAACCTTGAGCTAGCAGCTCAATATGCTACCAAAAGGGGAAAAACCCTGTTAAAATAGTTCATAGTTTTAATTCTGAAGCCATCTTTTGCCAATATCCTGTACATTTATTTTTAAAAAAGAGGGGGAGGGAAAGAGGACAACATGAAAACACAAAAAAATATGAGCTATGAAAACATGTTGAGATGACATAAGAAAACAAATAGAAACAGCTTATCCTTTAATTACACATGAAACAAATATAGCCTATAGAAAATCAAGTATTGCATAGCAGTGTAAGGATTCGGCTTCGGGGGGGAAAATCCAAACAAAAAAACGAATAGAATGAGTTGGTACTGACAGTATCCATCTATGATAGTCATCCCGAACTATGTACATATTATATACTGCTTGTCATAAAAGTCCAGTTCTCTTCAGTCTTAAATATCTTAAAACAAGATTTTAAATGTCTAAACAAAAACACTTCCTGGCACTTCTATTACCACGTTCATTTCTCCAACGAACACCCTGTCAGAGTCTTAAAGTGTCCCTTAAAATTGAAAGTGCCATTCTGCTACATATCATTCACCAGAAAATCAGCAATCCACAATGCCGGCAACTGCATCCACTGCACACTGCACACTGCATCATCCACGTCATGACTGAGAAATTCCGCTGCCATATACATGGCCCCCGCTGCACGTTGGGGTCTTCAAAGTTCCAACTTTAGAGCTCGTAAAGCTTCAAAGGGATGGTCAATAAGCACCATGATTAAAGGCCACTATGTCCCTGCAGGGAGACAGATGTAGCATTTCTCTCTCTTTTGCTGCATTTTTACTTTTGCTTAGTTATTTTTTAAAGCACTTTAGATTAGAAGTGTGTGTCCACAGCTCTCAACCGTGACCTCTCCCACTGCAGTTGTGAAGAAAGCTTCAGTTCCATTTGAAGGCTCTGACACCTTAGCTCCAACTCATAAGCCTTCTTTACCCAGAAGCCTCAAGACTGCCGAATTAACTTTGTGGGTATTTAATAAAAAGAGATAACCCCAAAGGATTAACATCTTCATCGCCTTTGCTGTGCATATACTGGATAGGCTAATGTGACATTGAGCGAGTCATTGTGCTGCACTAATGAAGTATGCTGATAATGTAGCACCAGTTCTTTCAGCGTGTTGTACAAGTTATATGGCTCTGCAAATCCATACCCAGTAGGTGTTTTGTTGATGACACAATGCTTCACTTCACTGTCCACACTAAAAAGGGGGGAAAAAAGGATTTTTAAAAAATGTTGCTAAGAGACATTTTCTTATATAATTTGTTCTTGATATAACATTACAGCAATATTCTTTGACCCATTACTGTAACCCTATCATTGTTTTCATTTAATCAGTAATACTGTATTGCTCTGTCCTTCTATCATAGGTATATAAAGTTGCCTTTCTCTGTAATTCTTCCAGTATCATTCCAAATATTTCTTATAGATCTCAGATTTCAGTGCTGTTCAAATTTACCAGTGCTTTGCAGAAAACTGGTCCCCTTGGCTGATGGAAGATTGTCTTTGTCAGCAGTAGGAAGACAAGCAGTTTTGGCAAAGGTTCCTCACTCCACAACCCTGCTCTTGCTTTGAAGAATTCCTCAATTCTCCAAAGAGTTTTGGCAACTACAAGAGGAATCTGAGTGGGATGAATGAAACTGCTAAAAATCATCACATTCTGATGCAAGCCTCCACTGAATATGTGTCAGTTGGGGAAACCCAACTGCACACAGCCCCTAAGGGCTTATAAAATCGACTGTTATTAAGGAAGCCAAAACCAAACCATTTTAAATGTGAAGAAAGCTTATAAATTAATATTCTCTAGAAATAAATTTAGCCACTAGGCGTAGAGCACTAGGCAGGGTTTGATGGGCATTTAGAATTTAAATGCATGGCACCATGCAAACAAATGCTTAATAGAGAGAGGAACATTACAAAATAGGGGTACAGTTGGATCTCTGTAATATTATGAAAGAAGTTAGCTAGAGTAGGTTGGTGGAAAAAATACATATAATCCTCGCTCAACAACGGTTCAAAGTTATGAGATACTGAACAAGAGGGATTAATGAGGAGTCTATGAAGTTGTGGCTGTCTCAACATTCCACGATCATATGATCACAAACTTTGGTAACCAGCTTGCAGATGTTTGCAGTATCCCATGGTCATGTGATCACCATTTGCAACCTTCTATGCTGGTTTCTCACAAGCAATGTCAATGGTGAAGCTGGCAGGAGGTTTCAAGTTGTTCCCACTACTTTTTTGCCAGCCTACTCACATTCCAAACCCAACTTTCCATGCTATGCAACCCCTGCCTGCGGTGCCCACCTGTGGTCACTGGGCATCTGGCTGCACTCTGTAGTGTCTGTCTACAGAACCCACCTGCCCATCTATAGCTCTGCTTGCTTGGGACTTTCACCTCTTCCCATGTTACAGTCATGTGAGGTCCTTGCTTAACAATCTGTGCAGTGGCAACCAAGTCTGCTGGGATTGCCATCACTAAGCAAAGTGATTGAGACTGTATCGCTTAGCGACAGAAATTCCAGTCACAATTGTGATCGTAATTCAAGGACTAGTTGTAATTTGGTAATTAATACACTTTGCAAAGAATATTTATATTTATGACCTATCATATTCTGAAGTCAGGTGGTGAATTTAATGGGTATCAGAATCCCATAGCTTCACAACTATTTGCTGAAAGGCTGTTGCCCATGTTTTGAAGACTTCATTACCAACTATTTTAAGCCAGAAAACCAGTATTACAATAATCCTTTGAAGAGCAATCCAATCAGATGCATGGATCCAAGCTTTGGTTAATCATCACAGGGAGGGAATGAGGGAGTTCAATACATTGCTGAAAAAACAGGGTAAATATTTGAATACATACATAACAGAACAGGCATAGCAACCCTGCTTGCTGCTTTCCCGAACAAGGAATGTTCCATCTCGTTTCCCACGTAATAAATTTTCAGCTTGGCTTCTATTGATATTTCCAACATTCCATGTACGTTCATCATGATGAGGCAAATCCTCATCATCTTCTACTATAGAATATTGGCTGTTCAGAAGCAACATGAGACAGTTAAAAACCAGAAATAATAAAAGACCAAGCATAATACAAGAATTTATGACAAAATCAAAATAAAATTGTTTGACCCAAGGCAGTTTTGTCGACTATAAGGCCTATTTCTAAGTTTTCAGAGAAGTCAATATTACATAGCTTGACATTCTTCTCTGTGTGTCTAATGTAAAAAAGATGTTGAGACTCTAGAAAGTGCAGAGAAGAGCAACAAAGATGATCAGGGGAATGGTTGCTGGAATTTGGTATGTCTAATTTAATGAAGAGAAGGACTAGGGGTGACATGATAGCAGTCTTCCGATATCTCAGGGGTTGCCACAAAGAAGAGGGAGTCAAGCTATTCTCCAAAGCACCTGAAGGCAGGACAAGAAGCAATGGATGGAAACTAATCAAAGACAGAAGCAACCTAGAACTAAAGAGAAACTTCCTGACAGTCAGAACAATTAATCAGTGGAACAACCTGCCTCCAGAAGTTTGAATGCTCCAACACTGGAAGTTTTTAAGAAGAGATTGGACAACCATTTGTCTGAAATGGTACAGGGTTTCCTGCCTGAACAGGGGGTTGGACTAGAAGACCTCCAAGGTCCCCTCCAACTTTGTTGTTCTGTTCTGTTCTGTTCTATTCTAATTCTTATTCTATTCTATCCTATCCTATCATATCTATAAATTTTAGATTTATAAAAATAAATCTAACTACTGTTACTTTTTACTTTCCCAATATAGCATATTATATATTTTGGACTATTCACTATAATTCAATGAAAACTTATTAAGTGGTTCTTGTTCACTTGCCCCAAATAATTAAGGTTAAAACTCTTAGAAATAATACATTTAGATTTTGAAAAAGAACAGGCCACTTAAAATAAGTAGGGCAGTGCAATATTTTGGGCTTCATTTCAAAAAGATGCCTCAAAACATGTGGATGACCACCATATTACCTCTATGCAATAATCAGAATCTAATTGAGATAACACACACACACAGAGAAATATTTTGCATACTCACTCTTCTGAATTTTCATTGCCAAGCCATTCATTCAGTTTCTTTTGCCGAACACCTTTCTGTGTCAGCCACCTACAAAGCAGTTTTGAAAACACAGTTAATCAAGATAACGCTCAACTGAAAGAAGTGCACTTAAAAGGCTGGAATTCACAAATACTTACATCAAGTACTGATCTCTAGTTTTTCGGAGCTGTATAAGGTCTGGCTTAATGCTGTTCATGCGTTTGTCTATTTCTCTGTATTCTGCGGCCTGCTTCTTTAGGTCTTCTTCCAGTCGATGTCGACTGTCCACAATTTCACTGATTCGAGATTTCAGCTTTTCATAGTTGTGCATAATTCTGGACAAAATAATTTGGCATGTTTACATCCCATTCTGGTCTCTAGTTTTTTCTGAAGACATTTAGATATTAAATATATATACTTTTGAAGCACTCTAACCAACCTTTGTATTTCTTTTTCATTCCCTTCCCGTTTGAACTTTTCAATATATTCCTTGCTGTATCTTTCTTGTGTTTGGCACTGTTCTTCAAATATTTTTATGGTTTCATTAAATGCTTCAATAGCAGTTCTTTTCATTTGAATTTCCTGGATAAAAGGAAAAACTGTTTAATAATACTTTAAGAATGACTAATTGTGTAATACTGAACCACTTTTATGATATGATTTTAAAAAAAGAGTATCACTAAAGGATAAGACTCAAAAAGATATCTTGTATAGCATTTATTAGTTCACTATTACCTTCTACAATAAGAGGTGGTTTTCCAAGATTTTAGTCTAGTCCATTCCAGGCCTAATTGGAAATAGTATAGATTGAGCCTGGAAGATTCTGCATGCAAAGGATGCGCTATTGCCACAAAATATTTGCTACACTTATAGTTCCTCTTTGTGGTTGATGTACAGATACCTCATTAACCATTCTATTTTTTAAATCATTGGCATTCAAAAACAATCTTTCCTATGTATAACATGTATAGCAGGGGTCCCTAACCCCCGGTCCGTGGACCAGTACCGGGCCGCACAAACAAGCAAAGTCCCATCTGCGGGATGCAGGCAGCACACAAAACCACGCCCCCTCTGGTCCACAGAAAAACCTCTCCATGGAACCGGTCCCTGGTGCCCAAATGGGTGGGGACCTCTGATGTATAATATGTAAGCATTCAAGGAATATCTTAGAGAAATTGTTATCAAAATATTTGAAATAATTCTTTAGATCACTGCACTTCTCTAATTTAAATAGGTCTACATATTTGTATTTATACAGACATGATTTACTTGTAATATATTGTTATAATGTGAACATTTCAGCTAAATAATTCTAAGCCATTAGATTTTCTGTGGTTATAATGTGCCTGATTTTAAAGAAAACATTTATTACTGGTTTACTGCTGAAGCTACTGTTGGAGACCATAGCAACGCATAAGTAATACTTGGATGGTTTAGCACTATTAATCAATCCCAATCTTGCTTCAAACCAGTTTTTAAAACTGAAACTGAAAGGTCAAGATTTAGCCTCAAACTCCATCAAACTGAATTTCACTGAATTAATGGGTCTATTGGATGAACCACTTTATATTTTAAATTGTAATTGACATTCAACACTGCTAACCTGAGATGTTCTTGTATAATCTTCATAGAGTCTGTCATATTCTCTGTTCTTTTCTTGGAACTGAATATTATATTCATGTAATTTCTTTCCAACAGCTTCAATACTATCTTCTTTAACCACTTGATCCTAGGAAGATAAATACATGGAAATACTTTCAATGAACGCAGATCCTTTTCATAAAATAGCAATCAACCAAAGTTCATAGTTTGCAAAAGAATGAACATGCTAAAGCTCGTGGAATAGTTTCTGCACAGAACAAAAACCATTACTTATAATGATGCCACCACAGGCAGGGCTACAGGACATCTCTTGCTGTGGGATAAATGGGTTTATTACATTAATAAGTTATTGCACGTGAACCTTTCTTTTGTTCAGACATTTTTATTTATTTGCTACTAAAATTAATAGTAATCATTGTGGAATTAGGCTTGTTATACAAATTAGCTCATAATTATCAACATAAAGATAATTTTTCATCCTTCATCCTTCACACCTGGAACACATATTCCAGGTGTGAAGCTATATCAGCTATCAATTTGCAAAAACAAAAAGCAACAACAAAAATCTTCCTTGGTTAACCTTAGAAAATAATTCATGACATGAGAATTTTCGTCTAGGCAGGAACCCAGAATTTGCTTCCAATAAAATGAACATAGTAATTTTTAAAAATAAGAATTGTTTGTAGAATTTCAGTGTAATTTCCACAGCATTACTATTGTTCACATATTTTTTGTTATAATTTCCACAGGATTAACTTTAAGGATTTTGAGTTGCCACATCTACAAAATAATTTAAGGTTTTATGTAATTTATTAGTATTCACGCAGCAAAGAGAAAGGGAATAAGATATATATGTTACCTGTTGATATTTGGATACTGGATAAAGTAATTTTACATCTAGTTTTGGATTATATTGAGCTAAAGACTCATTTCGATAGTGGTTTATTAGCTCAACCACAGAATTGAATGTTAATGGATCCGAAAAACCATATTTCCCATCTCGATGAAAGATTTTGATTAATTTATTATTTCCTCCTTTCCTGTAAAGTTCAGAAAAAAAGACTCAGCTATATTCATGATTATTTTTTTCTTCTGCAGTGTGATGTAAAGATGATACCTGATTCAGCTGTTTTTACCTTAGTGTGAGAGTGTAGTCACCATGCATTTTGGTGGAGGCATCTCGTACCAGGAATGTACCATCAGCAGTGTCACGAAGTTTCTCATTGACTTCTTCCCTATTAAGGAACCAAAAGCAACCTCAGATTTAATTTCTTCAAGAGCACCCTTTTGCATAACCTTCCTAATTTTTTCTGATTGCAAGGTAAGCATTGGAATTTTGAGTTGTTATAATGGAATTATTCTTTTTGCTCAAAAAATTATATCATAGAAGAGTTTGATGGTAACTCGTATATACAAAAGAAAAGGAAAAAAGGATAGATATATTTTGTATTTCTAGTCTTATGCAGTAACATAGTGAGTTTTAGATGTAAAAATCTAGATGTATCTATTCTGGATATGCTTGCAATAACAGCAAAATAGCATAGAAATGTTTAATGAATCTCTGTTATTTTTTATTTTTCGCAATGTATGTGTCCAGATATTTTTAAATATTTTATATGTTGTGCACCCAGAAACTATAGTACAAATGCTTTAAAGCTATCACAATATAGTGCAGGTTAAACACATGTATGTATAATCACCAAGATAAAAGATATATTTTTTCTCTCACCTTGAAATATCTCCCCAGTACCATTCAGCATCTTGCAAAGACATGTTATTATTCATACCGTTATTTGTTACAGTGTTAGGTTTTGGAGGCTTTGGAGGCAATGCTGCAATGAAATTAAAAAAAAAATAGCTTAGCTGTAACCTGCAGGCAATATAATTTTAAATGCTTTAATGAATCTATGTTTAATTTACATCTATTAAATTATTGCAAGTTGAATTTTCATTTTTTTGTCATTTGCCATATTTTTCAACTTGTCATTAACCAGTCCAAATAGAATGCATGCAAAATTATTTCCTTAACAAAAACAACAACAAAAAAAGATACTAATTTATCAGAACTGCACAGGTGATTTTTTTTCTGGGTATAAGACTGCAGCCTCTGTTATCTGACAGTCTTATGCTTCCAAGTCAAGAGCCCCTCCCCCCTCCATCTAGAACACAACACAATTTATACTTCCAAATGTATAAACTGAAGTTAGTCTCCTCCTCATGCTACATCCTTTGTTATTAATTTTTTGTGCATCACTTAATATAATGCAATTATGTTTTAAGCTCTCCTCCCCCAATTTAATTACCCAGGAGGAATTGTTTGGCTATCAACTCCAGAACTGCTGTGGTTTAAGAACAAATCAGCAAATCATCAGTACTACTACATGTTTTAGCACATCATCTGAGTTTCTTATGCCTCCTTTCATAATGTGCTGTCTCCAAACACTTTAAGGAAGCAGTCTGTGACCCAGATATCCCTTGCCTTAATCTGAGCAGTCTGTAGGATAAAACTCTTTCAAATGGCAAGATTGATTCAAGCCACATACTTCTCTGTTGCTCAATGTCAAGGCTGCAAACGTACACCCGTGGGTGGCAAAGAAAATACTGCAGCATTCCCTGGCTTATCAGCTAAAAGGAGTCATTATTTAAAATACATACACATCAAGCAAGTTCGCTCATGCCTTTGCCCACTAAACACATTTATAAAACATACAAATAAAAATGACAATTGCATTTTCAGAGGCTTAAGGAAAAGTAACAATCTGCGCGTCCTATGCTAAATGCTTGCAGATAAACAGGATCACATCTAATAAACTGTAACAGTGACTAACAATTTTAAATGCCAGCATTGTTTTTAAAAAATGCCCCGATTGCATTCTGAGTCAATCATGATGCAGAAATCAGGACCCCCTTTTCTGTATAACCACAGACCTACAGGTGAAAGAACAAAACTAAAATAGAAACATACAACAATTGCAGTTTCATCTAACAAGGAAAAAAGAAATTTGCAGAAACCCCCTTCCTGACTCCCTTTTTCTGTGTACTAAACACAAATGAGCAATACCACAAAATTCCTCCTAAACATTTCACCCTGCTCTAATAACAGCAACTGTAACATCCAGAATATGCTTGCCTTTTAAATAATAATGCTGCAGTATAATATTACCATTACCTGGTGGGTCCATTTCTATGTAAAAAATCAAGTCTGTGCCACAATTTACATCTGTCCTAGGATACTCTAGATCCACTTCTTCCATGTTCCAGACTGTGTTGTACATTTGTATGACTTTCAGCAAGAAAGCTCAGTTAAAACGAAACAGTCAGGATCTCTTTGTAATGGTGTCTTGGAATTCATTTTAAAACCTCTAAGGGGCTGCACTGTAACCTATTACATCATAATCCCCAGCCAATCATGTCAAAAATAATGTCACTGGACCACTCCTATTTCATCATTTTTGTTATTCATTGTTAATCTTATAACAATTGTCATTTCAGAAAGAGCAGGCACTAATGATCGGCACCTGATCTTATTTATTAAAAAAGACTGAACGGGTTTCTCAGTTTACACAGATTCCCCCCTCCCCCTTAATCTTTTCTGTCTGGCATTTGGTACATTCCACTGCTGGCAGGTTGACAAAGGGTGATATGCTGCAGCAGGAAACCTTCTCTTTCACTACTGTGGGATTCTTGGTCGATGGGAGAGCTGCTTCCCTTCAAGACACAGCAATGCAATACCAGGGCATTGTTTAGCTTTGATGGTGGTGCTTTTAAAGAAAGAGACAGAAACCAGAAATCTCAAGAGGTATTGCCCAATGCCTATTTTATGGATATTTGGTTGTGAATAGGCTTTATCCTAATAAAATGTTCTTAAGATGTCATTTGCTTCTAAGTAGCTTCGACATAGGTCATTATTTACAGAATATTTCAACTGCAAGTCCTAGCTTTAGGGGTTAACATTCTAAATAGGTTTTTTTTTTAAATGAAGAACAAAAAAGACTCGGCTGCAGCAAGGGAGAAAAATCAACCAGTGCCTTTTAGGTGACTTTCCAGCCCGTAAATATTTGGGGAAATGAGGGAATACTCTTTCAATGTACTTGGTTTACATGGATTTAGTTGATCTTTGTGATAATCAGTTTATCAGACTTCAGGTTTCCTCAAACCCTGAAAAATCTCTCAACTAAAACAAACCAAAAACAAAATTCTTTTTTTTTGAAAAAATAATTTCTTCTCTAGCCTTCAGAAAAGTCTCTCATATTATACAACTTATCGTGAGTTGCATTCTGAATATATAGCAGTTTCACATATGAAGGCGGCCAGACATGGAGAGTATTGAACTCAGTAGTGCAAGTATTGCTACACAAATGATTGCACTGGTATTGTTACAGTTCTGTCCTGCAACAGCAGAGCCATGAATTTTACAATCAAAGCAGTGCATATAAGAATCATCTCATGACCCACTTTTATCTCCTGAAAGAACCAACATTTTGCACCATATTGGCAAATGCATGCACAAACTCATTACCCCTACCCTACCACAACCGTGCTTAAGCCCATCCTGAAGCCGCTTTCCTACCCTTCCCTGTCCAGTTAGGTGGACGGACTCCAGAGATTCCTTCCACTTGTTTCAAGTAACAGGACACTTCAGAGAATCCCAGACACAAGCTCGAACAGTGAAGCTCAGGGTTTAGCCCACCTGCTACCCAAATAGCTCTGTCGCCAAAGCACATTGCTTACATAGGTTGTGTGAGATAGAAAGCAACACAACTATTAATCAGTTCTTTCTCTCTCTCTCTTTGTTATTTCCCTGAAATAGGTTTCAGCAAAATACATCTTACAGGTGGGAGAAGAGGATTTTCTTATACTATTGGCTAAATTCTGCACTTGTATGATCAAGTTACTGCTTAACCCAAACTAGTCTAGCTTGCTATGACATCACATGGCAAACCAGAAAGAGCGAGATTCTGACAAACCAGTGATTTTCCACAGTTCCAGCATATGTTGAACAGGTTTCATTAAAGCACATTTTGACTATTAAAGCATAACGATTTAATCTGCTTGACTGCAGCATATATTATTCTAATTGTGATAGACCGATAAATATTCACATATATGTAAATTTACACACACACACACACATACCAGAGTTCTTTCCTTTAAAGAATCAGTTTATCTCTCTCATTACTTCAAATTAAATCAAGAATTACTTACTTTGCACACTATGCATGGTTCACATTCACCCTTGTATATCATAATCTGAAAATTCCAGACCGAATGTGGTTTCAGCTGAGCTTCACAGATTAAAATACAAATTAAATCAGCCTTTTCTTGGATTCAAATCTTCTCTGAAACAACTAGGAAGAAGTTATCTCGAAAACTGTAATAAATTCTTCTGCTTGGCAAATCCAGAAGAAAAAGCTGCAGGGAGTAGAATCAGAAAGCTCCACGTCTTTTTCCTTTGGAAAGAATCAATCTCTGTTCTTGCTGAGACTATCAGCCCATTTCTGTTTCATCACTGAATTTAGCTGGCTTTTTCTTTTTTTAAAAAAAAGTCCTCTGTAGCTTGCACGTCTCTCCAAGATAAAGATCTCAGTTTCATGATTAACTTAGGCAGGTTCAAATATTTGCTGAGCAAGGGATCTCAGATGGGGGAGGGGAGCTGGAGTCAAAGTCAGAGTTGTCACTGGCTAACAAGTGGCCAATGCAAGACTAACCGGTCTCAGTTTAGCTAAGTAAATGAGAAGACCATTGTAAGTAGCCTTAAAACAGTTTCTATAACCAGCTGCTCTGTGCAGTGTTGAAGGAGACTGTCAAGAAAAGCATTATGAGCAGCCAAATACAGGAAGTGGCTAAGCTAATTCAGGAGGGGGGGGGAGAGATAGAATGAAAGACATCCTTGTAAAGTTTTGTGTTCAAAAAGCCCACAAATTCAGAAGCTCGTTAGCATTCACGACACCATCGTCCAATAGACCACAATGACAGGTGCTGTCTGAGGACTCCTCAGATGAAGCCATATACTACTGAGTCAATTTAAAATCAACTTAAAATCTAACTCCTCCCCCACCTCTTGCTAGCTACTCAGCTTCCACAGAGCTTTTATAAAGAACAATCTTGTGCATCTTTATTTGCAAGTACTTCCCACGGTGTCCAATGGGGCTTGTTCTCAAGCAGATGTGCCATAAATTAGATCCTTAAACAAGGGCATTGTTTTGGTCAAGCGAGGTCAATAGCACTGTGCAAGATAGAAGATTTTAACATGAATGTTATCTGATCAAATCCATTTCACTCTATCTGGGTAGAAAGGATGAATAAGAAATTGTTTACCTCCTACAATCAGTATAAATGGATGTTGAACCCACAAACTTTCATTAAAATAAGAAATCCTCTTACAACCTGACAACAGAAAGTTGGTGGTGGTTTGGGGTGGGGTGGGGTGGGGTGGAGGGCAGCAATATTACAGAAGTGCCTATATCAGTGAACCAGGCATACCCTAAGTACCTAAGCATCTATAAATCCATTAGTCTTGTGGCACTATTTTATTTTACTACTGAATTTTATTTGGTTTCTTTTTTTCCTCTCTCTCTTTTTTTGGCAAACAGACAAGTATTCTTTGGAAATTAAACATTTAGAATAGAATAGAAGAGCTGGAAGGGACCTTGGAGGTCTTCTAGTCCAGCCCCCTGCTCAAGCAGGAGAACCTATACCATCTCAGACAGGTGATTGTCTAGTCTCTTCTTAAAAATCTCCAGTGATGGAGCACCCAGGATTTCTGGGGATAAGCTGTTCCACTGGTTGACTGTCCTCACTGTCAGGAGGTTTCTCCTTAATTCCAGTTGCTTCTCTCCTTGATCAGTTTCCAACCATTGTTTCTCGTCCTTCCCTCTGGTGCTCTGGTGAACAACCTGACCCGCTCTGCCTTGTGGCAACCCCTCAGATACTGGAACACTGCTATCATGTCTCCCCTATTTCTTCTTTTCTTTAGACTAGCGGCTAGCCAAACCCAAGTCCCGCAGCCGCTCTTCATATGTTTTAGCCTCCAGGCCTTTGATCATCTTAGTTGCTCTTCTCTGAATTTTTTCCAAACTCTCAACATCTTTTTTGTGATATGGTGACCAAAATTGGCTGCAGTATTCCAGGTGTGGTCTTACTAGGGCTTTGTAAAGTGGTACTAGTACTTCGCATGATCTTGATTCTATGCCTCTGTTTATACAACCCAGGATTGTATTCGCTTTTTTGGTTGTTGCTGCACATTGCTGGCTCATAGTCAAGTGATCGTCCACTAGGACTGCAAGTTCCCTCTCACAATTACTGTTTTTAAGCCAGGTCTCGCCCAATCTGTATTTGTGCCTTTGGTTTTTCCTGCCTAAGTGTAAGACTTTGCTTTTCTCCACATTGAAACTCATTTTGTTGGATAGGGCCCATTGTTCGAGTTTGTCAAGATCTTTTTGGATCCTGAGTTTGTCTTCTGGGGTATTGGCTACTCCTGACAGTTTGGTGTCATCTGCAAATTTGATGAGTTCCCCTGCAATTCCCTCATCTATGATATTGAAAATTACTGGGCCCAAGACGGAACCTTGTGGTACCCCACTGCTAACTTCTCTCCATGTGGATGTAGTGCTGTTGAGAACTACTCGTTGAGTACGGTTTGTCAGCCAACTACAGATCCATCTGGTGGTGATGTTGTCTATCCACCTTTTTCTAGCTTACCAATTAGTAGGTTGTGGTCTACTTTTACATTGTTTTCTTTCTTTCTTTATACCCCTCCATATTATTCTTTGGGACATGCTGCTCTTAACATCCATTCAAAGCATGGTTGAGAATGAAACAGTTGTAATGGCTGCTGAAGGAGAATGCCCCAGAAAGTGTTCCCCAGCCGCTTTTGCTTTCTAGAAAAACTTTCACCTCTTGCTCCTCTGACTACGCTTTTGGCTTGACATACTGAAGAAGAAATGGAGGCAGAGAATAAACACAGTATGTCAGTTCCTGTCTAGAATATTAAACGGCAGGAGTTATGAAAAGGAAATTTGGTAAATAAGCTTTGAAAAACTTAGGAGAGAGAGAGAGAGAGAGAGAGAGAGAGAGTGAGAGAGAGAGAGAGAAACACATACATACATATACACACTTAATAAATCTTCCTAGTGTTATTCCCGCGCTATGGCAGGGTCCGTATATACACACTTAATAAATAAATCAGGGGAGAAGATATGCCCAAACTATTGAAATTGACAACAGAAGACTGATGTTTTATGGTAGTAATTTTCATGAATGAAGGTAAATATACGTGTCTCAGGATAATGTTGCAGAATCCAATCTGAGTTGATCAACGGGACCAAAGATTTATTTTTCCAAGCTTTAGGGCTTGTGCTGGAGCCCATCATCAGGGAACTTCTCTCTCCAAAATGTATGCACTGGGCTGGTCTGAGCATTGTATTTATATGGTTCCTGGTTGTGTATAACTTTTAGTTGTTAATTAGGGTGTTAATGGCCAGCTATTAAGTCATTAATTGTTGTTTTCTTGTACCATCATGCCCTCGACTCACTCCTACGGTAAGTATCTGATAGGCTGGCAGCAAATCAGCATTCCTATTGATTGACAAGGGACCCGTTAACCAGGCTTCAATCATTTTTCTGACTATTTCTCTGGTAGTAATTCTCCCTTGCATTTCCCCCTAAAATGGATTGGTTATCGTAGGTATGGACTTTGAGTTCCTGTCCTCTAGTCAAACTGGTTTGGATTCTTGGCCTCTAGCATGACTGATAGCTTAATAGTCCTAATTTACATTCTGGCTGTCTTTATTTGGTTTTCTTTTTCCTTCTGGGCTTCTAATGAAGCCCACCAGTAGAAATAGAACTATTTGGACGACCATGTTTATTTCTTAGATAAAAAAATTATCAAGCCTTAAGAGTGAGCAGGCTTTTTAATGTTATTTGCTTTTTAAACTTCACTACAATCTGTTTGCTTATAACTGTATTTAACATCTTTTGTAACACTCTGCTTTGCAATACTTGGAACCCTGACCTATATATAGTCTACCATTATCCAGCAGTAAATGAATTATATTGGACAGAAACAAATTCTCCATAAACTTTTTTTCTCCAGAATTTTGAATTTTGTGATTTTGGTGAAAGAAAAATTGGATAACTGTTGATTAAATAAGCTACTAGCACTTTCTACAAAGTAGCAACAAGATATCTAGAGTACTCATTTTATGTTTCTTTTTAATAGTAAAAACCCACTATTTATTTAACTCCAATCTTGGCTAAGACTTTAACCCACGATCTGCAGAAGCTATTAGTACAATATATTATGGATCCTTACTCCATCTTTGTGGTACCTAGCAGCCCACAAACTGATTAGCAACCAACTTTTACTGCAATGAAGAAAGAAGAAACTACCTCCAAACCTAAATATTTGTAAATTCACAGCAATAAATAACAATGATTGCAATATCCCAAAGATAAGAAATTGTTCCATATTTATTTATGG
This sequence comes from Azemiops feae, assembly GCA_023970755.1. Classification (NCBI taxonomy): domain Eukaryota; kingdom Metazoa; phylum Chordata; class Lepidosauria; order Squamata; family Viperidae; genus Azemiops; species Azemiops feae. Next base: position 1,369,274 of record JALGBA010003864.1, on the reverse strand, counting down.
AAGAGTTTGTTGTCCTATATACATAGATTTTATCAAGAGTGTTATAATTGGAGTGGTATTTAATGTGCCCCCAGTCTAGCCCTTCCATTACTAGAGGCAACCCTCTTATATAGCTCTGCACACATAGAGGAGTAAATTCATGGAAGAACTAACTTGTGACTTCTGCTTCCTTTCCCCCCTCTTTTATTACGTACTGTAAAAGGCAGAATTTTGACATTTGATAAGATGACTGAACAAGTACACAGGGTCTAACATTCAACTGTGGCTGCTTCAATGATTCTATCTAAAATTTATATTAAAGAATAACTAGCCTCTGATGCAAAGTGCAGTGCCGGATTTAGTGCTGAATATGTTAAAATGGTACGCAAGTTGGTTATTATTATTCGCTAAAAAAGAGAGCCCTCTGCTGGACAAATATTGTAATACCAATTAGCTTCAAGTTGAATAAAGGGATTGGAATTATGTAATGTCAAATACATTAGATCCTAAGCAGAAATAATGACTTATGATTCATGTTGATACTGAGATTTGTCTTTAATATTTCTCTATCATAAAATATGTCATGTTTTCATTTAATTATCATATCTTCTCTTCACTGCTCAGTTATTTATTCATTTATTTCCAACCTTTATTATTTTTACAAATAACTCAAGGCAGCAAACATATCCAACACACCTTCTTCCTGCTTTCCCGACAAGATGGGTTAGGCCAGGGGTAGGCAACCTTGGCTCTTTTATGACTCGTGGACTTCAACTCCCAGAATCCCTGAGCCAGCCAAGCTGGCTCAGGAATTCTGGGAGTTGAAGTCCACGAGTCATAAAAGAGCCAAGGTTGCCTACCCCTGGGTTAGGCTGAGTGTGACTGATTGGCCCAAAGTCACTCAGCTGGCTTTCATGGCTAAGGCAGGACTGGAATTCATAGTTTCCTGCTTTCTTGCCTGGTGCCTAACCACTAATTTGGTACAGAACAAGCATCAATTTACACCCATGTATTTCCAATATAGATTTGGCAGTTTTGCAGCCTTATATAGTTCCTGATAGGGCATCCTAGGTGTACTTACACAAAGTAAATCCGACTGTATTCCAAAGAGCTTATTCTAGATTGGTATGCATAACTTAATCTTTGGGGAGAGTTTTTCTTCTTCTCCTTTTTGCCAAAGTTTTCATAAAAAATATATTATGCATAAACTTTAAAATAAGACTCATTTGTATGCTTTTCTTAATTCACTGTGTACTAAAATAGATTTCTCACCTAGGTTTTATGCTCATATTCAGTAGTTAGTTAAAAATCCTGGAATAGTCAAACTGTATTGGCTACATTATAAGAAAGAAGAATTTGGCCTCCAGAGATCAGGAACAGGCCAAAAAAGTATTCACCATCTTGATGGAACTCCTTTATTTGTGTTTCCCTATATATTCCCTGATTTCTAACTTTCCTATATTGAAGGATACCTAACCGGTTTAGTAAGGTTGAGAAAACACTTTTGTCTGAAAACTGAGGACAATACTAAATTATATAAACCAATAATCTGACTTGTTTTTAAATAGGTTCCTGTCCACAACAGAATAAGAACACTTTGCAGAGAAGAAAAGTATAACTTAAAAGAATACATCACAAAGCAGAAGTTAAGAAGATCTCACTAAACACTATCCGATTTGAGAAAAACTATTAGCATTATGGCAGCAAATGATATAATCCCTATCAGGACTATATGTGACATATACAATTTTATTACCACCTATATTCTTAGCATTATTAAAAACAAGCTGCCCAATTAATCAAGATTTTTTGTTTAGTTAATTAAACAGATTGTTTTTACTTCATATATACCATTACCATAATCCGTATGATTTCTCTAGAAATTATAGGCCACTATTAGAATCTGCAACACAAATATCTAGATAGAGACAAAATTTATTTACAACTTATCAAAATACCACTGTTCTCTAAAATCGATCAAATGCCAATTCTGCTTTTAAGAAAATCATTCTGCAAACAAGTAAATGAGCTAAAGGAACATTTATGTTTGACACTCAAAAAAATCAGATAAACCTTTATGCCGTGAAATGTGGCATCTTTCGCTAAACAGAGTTCATTCAGTATGTTTTCTAAGCTTTGTCTTTGTGTTAAAAGGAATCTATTATATCATATATAAATGTTTTTGCTGAAATAGGCTGCACATGTCTGACAAATGGCTTTAAGGAAATCAGTAACAAAAATGTAAAAATGATGAAACCAATGATAAAATACTGCAGTGTGCAATCATTTGAAGCACCCCATCATATATTTGCCCTTCCTCTCCTCTGGGTATGCACCTCTCCCTAATTATATAGCAGTTTTTCCCTTAAGTATTGTTGAACGTCTATAAACTTTTCTATATCTATGAAAGGTTCGCCAAATATGCTGATGTCCCCCCTCTGTATGTTTGAGTGGAGCTATCAGAGTTGCATAAGGATTGGTATTTAGAGGACTCAGAATATCAGTTGCGAACCCTAACTTAAGCAAGTTCTTTGACATTGTGCAAGAACAACAGTCTTATAATGGCACTGGAAGAACTTTATAGCTTTTGCATGACTATCTAGGAAGTTCAAGTCAAAGAAGTTATTTGAATCCAATTTAAATTACTCAGTGGGCTACACCTAATATGTAGTCTACTAGCAGTTACTGTTGTGTTCTTAAGTACAGAATATAATAAATATTTATGACAATTTATTTAAAGCCACATCCATGAGAAAACACATATTCATTGCAATATTATTGTAAGACAACTAATAAAGACCATGTTGTTGACTTTAAGTTGGGATATATCCACACACAAGTTATATTTGGGTGATAAATCTAAACCAGACTAGCAGGAAATACACAATCTTTACATACCACGAGAAATGGCTTTACCATTGGACACAGTCCAACACATCCCACAAAACTACCTTGCGGGCAGTTTTTATTCTCCACATAGCTTATAGAGAGGTTACAGCTACAGCTTTGAACTATCTTGTGCCAAGATGCACTTGCTGCTAGTATCCTGATTAAAAACAACTTTCAGTAGAGTCCTTGCTATTTCCCTTCTGCACACTATGACAAACACCTAACTGTTCAAAGAAGCAAAGAAATCTTTACTGTGTATCAAGTAAAAAAGTGATAGATAAAAGAACACCAAATATTAGCCAAAAAAAAATCACACTGCAAATAAATATATTATTTTTGAAATGCATTCTCCATCTGACATAAACTTCATCAAATGTAGCAGTCGTTGATTGCAAAAGAAAACAAAGACACTGACTTCAGAAAGTTTCCAAAATACATGTTTTCTTACCTGGTGCAGGTTGTCTCTCGTTCAATTCACTTGTAATTAACACTTCCAATATTTTTATATGTTGATCACTGTCAGAGCTGTAAAAATCAACAAGAAAAATGACCATGCATTACAGGAAAATAAAACAGAAGTTGGAAGGAAAAAATTATAATTATCATTGAAGAAAAATTTATAATTATCAAGACTCAGGAACATGCATCTTACCTGGCTACTGGAGATCTGAACAGCAAAAGGCTAAAAATTTCAGCCAGAGATTTTGCATTTGAAGGGTTTTTGGTAGAGACCTGGCAAAGTCTAGAGAGATGTTTAAGCAGATACTGGAGTGTGAGCCAATACTGTTGAGGTATGTTAGGAGATCTGATGAATCTTTTCAACGCTTGAGCATATTCTTCTGAGTTCTGTACTTCTGGGGGAAAAAATACCCTCGTCAACTTGAAATCACCAGCAGTTGTTCTAAACAGCCATGGAAAAGCATCAATTTTGCAAGAAGACATCAATCCCTTTAATATAAACTAAAACACTTCCTTCCTTAAAACAATGAAAAATTAAGCAAGCGTGGATGGGAAAAAATCAATTATATCAAAGTCAAATTGAAACTGAAATATAATTAGATGAAAACCACTAAACGTTCAGTTAATGCTAGTAGAAATCTCCCCTTCACCTCACGTGACTGGGTAATTTCTGAGATGTAGCAGATAAGTCTCAAGAACGCAATTCTAACTTTGAAAGTTGTATCCTGTCCCTATAATGAGCAATTGAATTTGAAAATTGAAAAGGTTAAATCCACAGTTTGAATTCATAATGAAGAGACAAATCTTATCTCTAAGTCTTTATTGCACTGCATCCCAAATTGCAAATGGACTTCAGAATCATGTCTAGCTAATACATTTACCTTGTGCACACAGATAAAAGGTTAACAATTAGCTCTTTCTACATTTGAATCCTTGATTGGTTAACCAGTGTTTGAACAAATATTATACTCGCCAGGTTACATGGAGTTCTTAACACTAAGAGCTATTTGTACATTACATTTTTAAAATGTACACATACATTTTCAATCATGTGTGTCCTACAGGTATGCATGCCAGAGAACAAGATTGGATGCAGATAATCCCAATTTATGTATATCATATAATGGAAGAAGCTATAATAATGTTCTTTTACATTATTATGTTGGAAAAAGAAACAAAACTCATCATCAGCATCCCACAACAGACCAAAATAATATTCACACAATGATGTAATCATGTAGATGTCATGTCTGATACAATGACATGAACTGTACCATTGCATCATGAGCATGCCCTGTAAAAAATAAGACTCCTCAAACACCCAACTCTACCAAAAGAAACATTTATAAACATACCTTGTGTTACAGAAATCATTTCATTGTAAACAGATGCTGGAATGACAGGATTTGGCAAGTCGAGAAAGTACCTCTTCAATGCATCTGTTAAAATGTGAAGTTCAATTCCATCAAAATCCACTGAAGAAACCTCTAAAAAACACAGAGACACCAACATGTTATGCACTATACATTTTGCCAAGAGCTAAACTTCACTCAGGGAAGCCTACACTTAAATGAATGATGAGACCTGGGCATTTTACGGCCCATGGGCCATATCTAGCCCTTCAGCTATCCCTGTCCGGCAGGGGATGGGGCAGTGGCCCTCCATATCAATCCCAGTTTCTCAAGTGGCTCCTTGTGAACATTAATTGCCCATTCCTGATCTACAGTAATCTGTGGTTTTATCAAAATGTTGGGTATGACTTCATGACACAAGTTTATTTGTAATGCACACTCTTTTACCCTTCCCACAACAAACAGTGTTGAACAATATCTGCATTTAACTCTCACAAGAATTATTTCTAAGAAGGGAATCCTGTGTAAATAATACTTTTTGCACCATTTTTCTTTCCATCCCCACTCAGTAAATTCTGGAAAACACTACTATAGGCAGTCCTCAACTTATACCGTTCATTTAATGACCAACAGGAAGTTACAACTGCCTCAGAAGAAGTGACTTACAATCTGTACTCCCACTTAATGCCCATCATACCATCCGGCAGTTACATGATTGAAATTCTGGTGCTTGATAACCAATTCGCATTTATGATCAGTTACAATGCTGTGCAGTAACGTGATTGTGATTTTGCTGATTTTTAGCCAAAAAAACGGCCATCGAGTTAGCTAGATTCACTTAACAAAAATTGTCATACAACTTGACTTATGATTGCAACAACTTAGGATGGAAATTTTGGTCCCAATTGTGGTCGTTAAATTGAGGACTCCCTGTATAGTAGGTGACAGTGGCTACTTTTGGGAATGCCTTGAACCTTTTCTACTGTTTACAGAGACATTTGTAATGATGATGTGTTTTTACTATGACCCAGTTCCTCTGTATACAGATGACAGAGGCAAACTATAATTTATTGGTAAGGATAGTGGTATTTTCAAAGATTCTATGATTGGGTCTCTTATGATCTACTTTTTAATTTACTGGAATGTCATTAATAACAAGCACCCCTCCCTTCCTTAGTCCATTTAATGAGGTTTCACTCTACCACTATTCCAAATACTATTTCTGCCACAGTATTTGATATATCCCACATAATGGAATTTAAATGTAATAAATGGCATTGCTATTTGAAAGCAAATTACAGTGAAATTAAATTATTACCCAATTTGATTTCTGAAAATAATTGTGCTTACCACACTCAATAATTTGTCTTAATTCAACACTGCTGCTTGACCCTTGTGACCTATACGATGAACATTCCAGACCTTAAAAAAAAAAAGGAATATATTAAGTTTTATGATGCTGAAAATCTCCTGTAGCTTTCGGTTGTTTACATTTCCTCCATGTTCTTGTATAATTATGTTCTCTATCTCTCCTGTGCAGACACAGTATGTCTCTCTTGCAAATTCTTGATTGTGTAACATTATTAATCTAGTTTTATATCCAAAATTCTAAGCCGAGAAAGGCCAAAACAAATATCAAAACTAAAAAACAACAACCAAACCAAACCTTTAAAGTTTATGAGTTCCTAAAAGGAGTGCAAAGGATCTTAAGTTAGAACTTAAAGGTTCTAACCACTACAATACTACTCTAGTTCAGTTAGAAAGGAAAGGCAGGTATTTTCTATTGTAATAGGTCATGATTTAATTTAGGGTCTCCTGCAGCTTATTTTAACTTTTAAAGAACTATTTATAGCATCATAATAACGAAAGAGGAGGAGGAGCTGATCTCCTATGTCAGGGTTCCCCAACTCAACTTCATTTGCGCATGGGAGCTAAGTTGAGCGTGAAATTATCCCTTTTCCCCACACCTCCACTGCTGCTGTTGCCGGTCCGTGGAGCCAGAAGGGTTAGGTCAATTGCTGTGGCACAAAGGAAGGCCAATTTTGAGCCAATCATTCCTAGCGCTATATACCCTAGAAAATGGAAGTAGTAAGAATGCTGCCTTGAGCTCCTGAATAAAGGATAAGGAATAAAAGTAATACATAAAAAGTAGATAGAACTGCAAGTATCCAATCAAATACAGTAAGGCAAAGGGAATTGAGCACTGCAGGTAGTATTTCTTATAGTAGTTTCTGAGGAGCTCAGATTTAAGACATCAAATCAAATTTTGCATTAGGCAGCACTCTCATTATTTGAAATTATAAAGATTGTTCTTTCAGTGATAAATTTTTTTCTGTCCTAATTAGCCTTCATTCATAATTTTGTAACTACAGCAGTACCGGTAGTCCTCTTATCAACTGCTTTGTTTAGTGACCGCTCAAAGTTACGTTGGTATAACTCCCTCCCTCCCAGTTTTGCAACCAACCATCACGTTTACAATGGTCACATCACTCCAGTGTCCCGTGATTGCCATTCATGTGCTTCACAGCTGGGGTCTGATAAGCAGAGTTGATAGAGAACACAGAAATAAAATTACTACTCACTATCCCATGATGTCTCATTTAATGACTGCAGCACTTAACAGCCAAATTGCTGGTCCTAATTTTGGTCACTAATGAGGACCAGCTGCACTATCTGCAGTAATATTTTGATTGATGTGTAACAGAATGCAAACTGAACATTCATTTGCTTGTTCAGAAAAGGTGGCATTGTTTCTATCTTTGGCTGAGTATTTGTTTGGAAAAGCTGGGAGTCCCTGATCTCAGAAGCTGAAATGCCTAATTTTAGTTTATAAGAGTTGTTTTGAATATAAAACAGTTTCTTGTGGCAATTTTTTGCCTTTTGTTTTTCAGAAACAACTGACTGCAAAAAGTTTTATCTGTGCATTTGTTTCATGTACCTTTTTGTATAATACACTTGGAGACAGAGAAAACCTAGGGCAAGTTGGGAGTGAATACCTTGTTCAATGTAAAACAAAGCCAAGCAAGGTACGATTTTACTATGCTGATGTAACTAGCATTGTATGTGTTGAAAGTAGCACAAGTACTATTTTCTTATCAAAGGAAGTATTTGAGGTTGCTGCCATTTAACACTTGCCCACGCAAGAGAAGTTGTGGGCAGCAAGCACAATGCTAAGAAATCTCATCCAACTCCCTTACACTCTTTCCACCATCACCAATAGTGAATGTTTTTTTAACTTCAGTATCAATTGAAAAACTTAGCAAAACAAGTTTTAAATCAAGGTAAGAATAAAATGATAAAGTGAAATAATTTGGTGGAGAGGAAACAGTCTGGTGGAGCGGTTAAAGTTAGAAACCAAGAGACCATGAGTTCTAATACTGCCTTAGGCACGAAGCAGCTGGATACTCTTGAACCAGTTCTTCTCTCTCAGCCCTAGGAAGGAAGCAATGGCAAAGCACTTTTGAAAAACCTTGCCAAGAAAATTGCAGTGACTAGTCCAGATAGTCACCAAAAGAAAACACTGTCTTGAAGGTACAATAGGAGAGAGAGAGAGAGAGAGAGAGAGAGAGAGACAGAGAGAGAGAGAGAGAGACAGAGACAGAGAGACAGAGACAGATAGATAGAGAATCCCTGTGTTGTTTGTTTGCGCCATTCCTAAGGAAATAAAAGTGTGTGAGGTAACTTAGATTAACTTTGATAGAAGAGATTCTTTTGTCAAACCTAAGAGACAAAATAATTTGCTTCAATTAAGCAAAGTACACTGTCTTCAATTTTATGTGTTTCTTACCTGTTTTAGGAAAATGTTAAATATGTTAATAAACTCACTAACTGCATTTAATTCCACAGGAGTCATAGATTCTGGATTTTGGACACATTCTGTAAGTTAGCACAGTTGAGGTACCATGATACAAAAACTGTTGCCCTACGATGCATTGTTTCGTCCAGTGAAAAGTTACACATAGATAAATGTGAGTTTTAGTAGCATACAGGTTACTATACCAATTTATTCAAATTTATATTCTACCCTATTCATACCTTTTCTTTCAATAGCTTCCACTAATTTCACAAGAAGAGGTGGTGCATTTTCTGGAGGTGAAAACTGCTCACAAAGATCTGGAAGTGTAAAAACTGTAAAACAAACAAACAAAATTTAGCTATACTTGCAGTCTATAAAAAGCCTGAGATATAATGCACCTGGTTAAATTTAAAATACCGAACAAGTTTCCCTTATCAACTGCAAAAGTGTTTTTTTTTTCTGTGCTTCATATATTGTACATGATAACTTTGTTTAAAATAAAATTTGATGCTGCAATATCCGAGTTCATATTTAAATCAAATTATAGACAAATCAGTGGTAGCATGAAGTGGGCTTTCCCATGTCATAATTTTCCTTTTTTTTTTTTTTAAAAAAAAAGGGTTTTCATGAGGTCAGACATCTGGCTTGCAAATAGTAGTAGTAGTAGTAGTAGTAGTAGTAGTAATAATAATAATAATAATGATGATGATGATGATGATGATGTTGTTGGAAGGGATCTTGGTCATCTAGTCCAACCTCCTGCTCAGGGGGGTTATGTAGTAGTAATTTTCAGCATTCTTGCTATTATTTCTTGCCTATCTCCCTTGTCATTGGGATGAAGCAAAATTATTGGGCACAATGAGGGATATCCTAGGTGCAAATTTTGTAAAACCTTCCCATAATAAATAAGTAAATAAAAATTTATGCATCTGTCTTAAAGTTTATCATCCAGGACCTGTTGAGAGAACTATATATTTTCTTTCATTAGAGCGACAAACCAGCTAGTGATTTCTGTATGAACCATTAATGCAGTGAGGATTTAAAGCTAGCATTTTTTGCAGCACCTATCTTTGTTTAGGAAAAACCATATATTAGAAGAATGTTCTAATGCTTTAATAGCCATTCAATAGACTTCTTGTCATCAAGGAATGTATTTAGCTAAATGGGAAACAAACATTTTGAAACAAATAGAGAAGATAAATACTGACAAAATATATGTATCAATATGCTGAAGCAACCTACTCACTTGGCTATTTAGAAGGGCAGAAGGCCACTTGATGCCCCCCTGCCAGCAACTTGAATCGTCTTACAAAAAGGTCTTTACCTATATGGCTCATAGGCTGTGGAATGTGATTTCTAAGGAGAGAATGTTTGCACCTTCCCCCAGAGGTCCTTTATTTAGAAAGATGGCAAAAACACGTGTGTGTGTGTGTGTGTGTATAAAACTCTGCTATATTAAATATATATAATAAAACATACTTTGGAAGAAACTTTTTTCATCTTTTTGCATGCCATTAGCAAAACTAAATGATTCAGACTCAAAAATATTCTTGCAATCAACCTGGATGCTACAATAAAGAGAAAGCTGAGCTCTGAAATATGTCAAGTACTATCCAATTTATATTTACTTGGATATAAATCCAATGCTCAGTGGGGCATTGTGCACATACTATGATAACCTTAATGTGCTGGACAATTTAATTAAAGTCTTTCTAATTTCTTGCAAAGGAATCATTCCAGAGAGCAAGATTTTAAAAATAATATATTAAGACGGAAAGGAAATAGGCATCTTTTCTTCTGAGAAGATGCTTGTAATGTTCCTGGAAGTGAATCTATGTTTTAGATGAAATATTATTATTTAAAATACAACTAATCTAGGACAACTAGGATTTTCTTACAATGAGAAAAATGCATTTGCTTTTTGCTTTTTTCCTCATTTCATCCAGTTCAACATTCCAATAAGTTTTATTAAAATTAATTGAAATTGGATGGAAATAAAAGGCATCAAGCTCTCTGAGCTTGCTTGTTTTCTTGCAGACGTTTCATTACCCAAACTAGGTGACATCATCAGTACTATATTGAAATGAAAGGGTTAGACATTTTTGTCCCTGTGCACTGCAGTTCATTATATACTCTTCACTTTTCCATTTCCAAGAATTTAGTCAGTTAGATCAGTTTTGAGAAGGCAGGAACAAATTTCTTTTACAGAAACTGCTTACAGTGAACAAACATCCCACTAGATTCTAAAAGTAATTAAACATATAATTAAATCATGATGAACAAATTATTATATGTTACCAAAAAAGGACATTTTAACACACTTTAATTTTTTTTAATGAACCTCTTCCACTTGCAAAGCTTTTGAATAAACCTCGTATACCATTACAAGTACTGCTCGACTTACAATCATTCGTTTGGTGACCATTTGAAGTTACAATGGCACTGAAAAAAGTGGTTTATGACTGTTTTTCACACTTAACAACCAATGCAGCATCCTCATAGTCATTTGATCAAAAATTCAGGCACTTGGCAACTGGCATATATTTATTATGGTTGCACTGTCCTGGGGTCGTGTGGTCACCCTTTGTAACTTTCAGCTAGCTTCCAAGAAGCAAAATCAATGGGGGAAGTCAGATTTGTTTAATGACCGTATGATTCAATTAACAACTGCGGTGATTTGCTTAACAATTGTGGTAAAAAAGGTCGTAAAAAGGGGCAAAACTCACTTAACAACAGTCTTGCTTAGCAACAGAAATGTTGGGCTCAATTGTGGTTGTAACTCAAGGACTATTTGTATACTACAATTGGGACTTTCAACATTAACTTTCCACCTTTGGTGGTGGTGGTGAAATCAAACCTTTTGTGGTCATTTAGATTAAGAAAAAAAAAATCAGGAAACATTTGTGTTCCAAATTAAACATCCTATAATATTCTTAGAACAAAATAACATTTTACATGATTTACAAAAAAGGCTAGATTTAGTGTGGTATGGTAACAGATTGGAATAAAGCTTAGTAATCCACCTATTAATGTCAAAACAAGCTTTGAATATGGATGAGAAATAATAGAGCAGAGAATTATACATGTATCGAAATATTATAATTAGAACTAAGCTAAACCAAGAAGTACAGGTTGCTTAATGACCGAAGTAATGAGACCTCCCTGCAGGTACTTAAGACCAGGTTCTGAAGTTCCAATGGCTGCCCCCCAGGACGTGTAACTGCATTTCGGGCCCTCGGCAACTGGCCCACATTTATAGCTGCCTGCAGTGTCCCATGGCCATGTTTTATGTAATATTTGCTGAAAAGCAGCATTTATTTCCGGTTTCCAGCAAAACTGGCTCTTAGTGAACAATGGATTTGCTTAACAATTACTGCAAAAAAGGTCATAAAATTTGATCAGTCGTGTGGGGTGATCCATTTTATAGCCATCGTGACTTATGACTTTAATGGGTAGGCTCCATTATGGTCCTAAATTGAGGACTATATGTAAATCAAACCAAACCATAACAAGAAATAGGTTAAGAATATAGCTAACTAAATTAGCCTACAACTAAAACTTTATCAAGATACTATATTAATGCCAACATGCAATCTTAATGATCATGCACAAATTAATACCAAAACAAAAATGTAAAGTAGTCATCAACCAGTACCTGACTTTAAAACTATCTTCTGTTTTGAAGTGCGTTGTAAAACTGCCCAGAGATTTGGAGACCCAAGTTCACTCTTAAGAATCTGAACAACTTTACAGATTCCTTTGCTACAATCCAATACCAATTTTTCACTTAAAGTAATCATCTTAGTTTTCCCACCAGAAAAAGCACTCTTCAGTTTTATTTTAAGCCATATTGTCTCTAAAATGTACACGCCAGCGAAAGTGTCCTACTGAGCCTTCTTCACTGGTCATTAAGCATTTATCCCAGGTTTAACGATAAGGCAGAAATGTTAGTTCTATTTTTATCTTGTCAACGTAATAACCAATCAAATTAAAAAGAGATTGGGATTCCTCCAATCTACAAGCTCTCCCCTTTCACTAATGGAGACAGGCCTGAACAGCATTTAGCAACGACAACGTGTGAGCTGACAACATACCTTGTATTTAAACACTGCCAACATAGTTACAAACTGCAAGATGAAACCAGCACACAGCTGCATATTTTGGAGAAGTTCTCAGTAAAAAGAGATCTTCAGAGTTATTACCTGGCAAAGGTGCATGGAAAATTAAAGCTAGAAGATTGGCGCTGCAAGTGCTCAAACCTTTCATTACTGCTTGAGGAAGCATGAAAGTGGATATAACAAAATTTATAACTTACAATGTAATTGGACATACTATGGAAAAAAGAGATTCATTTAACAGAACGTATACAGGAGACAAATATTATGATTTATCTCCAAAGCCAAATTATTCTTTTATGTTTAGTGTCTTGTGGAAAACATTTTGTGTTGGAGGAGAACTTTTGTGAAAGAAATTATTTTATATCTGCTCAACAGATTGTTGCCATATAGATAAACATGACTCAGATATGTGAATTTTATAGTCAATGTTCATACTGTACAAACACAAACCAGACTTTTATAGCCAGCCATTTTCAACTAAATAGACAACTGAAAAGATGCTCAAATTTACCTATCTGGAAAATGATGATGACCAAGGAGGAGAAAGAGGGGATTGTGCTTCAGAAGAAAATTAAAGCTTCTCAAGAACATAATGAGATTTGTACCCAATGATATCACAGGGATTCAGTATTTTAACTTTCTCTCTGATTGTACCCAATATGCTCAATTAAGAGGGGTGAGAATTTTAATACAAACCACTTCCATCCTGTTGCCAATAAAATCTGAACTCAGTCTTGATTTGAAGGATACTTTATTTTTTGGATTGACTCCATTTTATAAAGGATATTCCATATTTGTACATATATTAGGTATGCTTTTGTTTGAAAATGTCCTTTTTCAGAGCCAATCATCAGGGTGTGTGAAGTGCCTAACTTAGCAAACATTTTAAATTAGAATCAATGTAATATAAAGCAAAACAGATTTGGGAATGAAAAAAAAAATTGGTTACTGACAAAACACAGTGGTGATATGCTAATAAAGTGCATCTTCCAATAGCGAGTTCCTGATTTTGAATCACCTTTTGGTAACCGTACAGTACGATGGCCCTGTATTATCTTTTATTATGAATGCTCCAAAATATGTAGGCTATCAATTTAATACGCAGCACAGTATCTCGTGTTAAAAGGAAGTGATATTGTCTGTATGATAGGGAAGAGTTTTGTACATGATGTACTATCAGATTAGGCTGTGGTAACTTTATGAATTATGAGCTGTCATCCAGTTTTTCATGTGCTAAAGAATTTACTTCTTGGAAATGGGAGCTATAAATAAGACAACAGATGTTTTTTATTGGCTCCAACTGGAACTTCTTTTTTTCCCAACATGACTATGAGTGAAAATATCTGTTATGTGCTGGCATTCTATAAACTGCGTATAAAGTAGCGTTTTCATTCGCAAAAGTTATGACACTTTTTCTATCAGCTTTCTTTTATCAAAAATCCAAAAAGAAAAATAATAACATGAAGATGTAATATGCATTTTGGAGGAACCAAAGTAAGAATAAATATTGTGAGCTTCCCAGGGAAACTGTGTGTGTATGTGTATGTAACATACTATGAACATAAATATTATTGTTAAAAAGCCAGACTGTATGACATCTTCAAACAAGTTTAGACCTGGGTCTCCGGAATCGAAGAATGAGCCTTCAATAGCAGACACTACCTAGAATTCCTTTTGGTCTGCCAGTCATTACCTATAATGGTATGTGGGAAAGACCCTGGGCAAAGAGACATTGACAAGATAAATGATCAGGCAAGAGACAATATACCCTGTAACTGGATAATGGGTGGACAAGAAACTCAGAGAAAACCCTTTTTACTTTCTTCTCATCTGGAAATAAGTATAAGCACCTCTACTGGAAACTATACCACGCTTATCCAAGATTATCTGACTATGTTTTTTTTTTTTAAAAAAAGCCTGCTCAGACATTTAGAACCATCCAATCTTTCTAGAAGTTAGAAATGTAATAAATCAATCAGTAGAGATATTCTTAATGATTCTGATTCAAAAAATGTACAATTTACTTATGCTTTACTTTACTCACTTTACCCTGTAAGATTTAAAGATTTCTAAACAGACAATGTTCTGGTTTTTCACACTCCCTAGCAAGTTGTAATATTATCAGCAGATAAGCTTTAATATGTTGATCTGCCAACTCAAATAACACTTTCCTAAGACAATCAAATAACGAAGCACACACACATGTACCTTCCTATAATCTGTCAGAACTTGCTCTGCTGAGTACAAATGGATTCCTGCAGTAATTGCCTTTATATAAGTGTACATTCACAATTCCTTGACATTCAAAAATTAGTTATTATTATGTTCCATCCACCTCTTGTTCACTGCTCCTACTTTCCCCTATTTTTTAAAATGTCAGTTTTAAAAGGCAAAGAAAAAAAAGGAACAAAAATAGGTATGCAAATGAAAGCATTACATATAGTGATGTCCCAAAGAAATAAATGGAGACCGTATTTATAAATGAAGTTAAGTAAAATTCTATTTTGATTACTATATATGTTGTATGCTGTTACGAAAAGCAATAAGTTTTATTTTAAAAAATAAATAAATGAAGTTAAAATTTAAGGAAATTGGCAAAACATTTTTAGAAATTTGACATTTTGGCTCCTTTTGGTGTATTTCCAAACATCTTTTTATATCTTTATATTCACATTATTTTTTTGTTCTGAACTAAAATCCACATTGTTAAAAAAGATTATAAACAGCCAATTTGGTTAAGTTAAGACATCAGGCTAGAAACTTGGGAAACTGAGTTCTAGTCCACTTTAGGTACAAAGGCAGCTGGATAACCTTGGGCCAGTCTCTCTTTCTAAGCCCTAGGAAGAGGGCAATCGCACACTATCTTCAAAAATCTTGCAAAGTAAAATGCAAGGGCTTGTCCAGGCAATCTCCAGGAATCAACACTATTTTTAGCTTTGGCTACAGGTTGGTGGACTTTATAAACTATATTTTACTGCAAACATGGTTATCAGAAGTTGTTCCCGGATGAAGTCAAATGATTTGTGCATGTACAGAGAGGCAGCCAAAAGGAGCTGCCAAAGTGGGGAGAGGAGCCCAGAAAAAAAAATGCAGGTATGTTCAGGTATATATGTTTGGAAAGAGTTTGTATACATTCCTGAGTGTTCTGAAGCATCCAAGGAAATGCACATAGATTTTAAAAAAACTGTATTATTACACCAGCATTAAAAGTATATTTTGTTTCAGCAAGAGACAATCTTCTGGGGGGGGGGCATACCTGAAAGACCAGGTTAGGGACAGAGTATCATAAAGAAAATCTATCTAGATGATTGCTAAGAGTTGCCCACAACTTGCTGACAGATAACCTATCAACTGTGTTGCTTTTAAGTATGATGTACTTATTTAGAGCTTATAACATAGTTGCTATGTATTTCCCACCTCAGAACTGTGGGAAACTATTGTCAGTTTTCAACAGTCATGGCCAAAAAAGGGGAACCTGGAGGCTACATGCTGCTCTGTGGCCACAAACTGTCTAGTTTCTCTCTCTATTACAAAATCTATAGCATATAAAATGAATTGGATTTCTCATTGTTACACCTAGAAACTCCTTATGCAGGTAGTCCTTGACTTACAACTGCTCATTTAACAACCATTTGAAGTTACCAGACTTCCTCAAATCTACTTACAACCCATTTTAATGACAGCCATACAGCCCCCATGGTCACGTGATCACATTTTGGGCACTTGACACATGGTTTACCATTATGGCCATCTACAATATCTCACAGTCACGTGACTGCAATTTGTGATATTTGTTTTGGGCAGTTTACAGAGTTTTTTCTGGTTTCCAGAAAAAAAAAATCCACCAGGAAAATGGATTTGCTTAACAATTGTGTTTTCTTTTAATGACCCTCATAAAAAATGATTATAACTTTGAATCTAGTTTTTTGATTGCAATGACTTACAACCACAATGATATATGACTTAGTTACAGGCATAAGATGAGGACTATCTGTACTCAACAGCACTGCGGCAACTCATAAATATCAAGGAGTTTAGTTTCCACTTTCCAAGATCAGACAGGATTAAACCTGTGAGGGAAGGTTACAATGTCAGAACATTTCCATCAATTCTCTAAGACCTTTTGTCACTGGATGTTTCAATTTCCAAATGAAAAAGACAGGAAGAAGGAAGGAAGGTCATCGGCTATAGGAATGTCCAAGGAAGAATGTTTTAAAGATTGTTTTAGAAAAGTCCAACCTAGGGCTGAGCAGAGAAGAATGTTTCAAGAGACATTTTAGAACTATTTTCTTTAATAACAGCACAAATGGAAATGCAGACAAACAGATTGCAGACAGGAGAACCAGGAGGCCAACCCACAAGGCTTTGGAGAACTGCCCACAGCAACAGGTAGAAGGATATGCACCACTGATGTAAGATCTAGTTAGAGTATATGGTACATAAAATGGATACCATAGCACTAACAGTCATTCACTTTAGTGACTTTGAGAAAAAAAACAGTAGGTGATCAGTAAGCAGAATATCTCAGAAATGCTTGCTGCACCATGTATCAGCTGATGCAATGGGACTTTCCCTTACTTTGCCCTATTCTGTACATAGCATCAAATCTGTTACAGAAGATCCCCTATGAGAGATGCATGAGAGAAGGAGAATTTGAAATGTCATACTACACGTAATTATGGTCTTTTACCAATATATTTGAGGAGAGCCACAAAGATGATCTTGGAGCAAATATGCAGAAATAGTTAGAAAAACAAATGTGTGTTAAGCTTTTTTTAGGTCCAACAGCAATCCAAGGCTATTTTTGAAGACCTATTTTATGCTACATTCTCAGACAAAAACTGCAAATTTCTATGAAATAGATGAAAACAAAAGCAATAATCTTTTAATAATTTTGTTGTTAAAGTATTTTAGCCACTGAGATTTAGGAAACAGAGAATGTCATCCTTGATTTTTTCTAAAAAAACATAGATTCTTTCAACAAAAATGGTACATGTTAGATATGTTATGTAAGCTAAAAAAAGACATTTTGCCTTTTTCTTCAATAAACTGACTCTACATGTGTTTTGGAGGAAACATCTGGAGTTAAAAAAAACTACACCAACTTATATCAATCTTCCCCTTTTCAAGTTAGTAATGCAATCTGAATAAAGATCTGTTGATAGTGGTTTTTATTTTAATGGTGCTTTCAACATTATGTATGCATTAATGTTAAAGTACCTCAATTTGAAATTTCAAGTATTATGTTTTAATAAGAATAGTAAATAGAGATGTGTAGTTTCATTCAATATAAGAATTTTCTGCCTTCAGGCATAGAAAATTTACACAGTGAAGTTTGATGTGGAATGGAACTTTTATGAATTATTTCTAAAAGATTAGGTCAATCACACAAAAAGTATTATCCTGCCTCCAACCACACCTAATTCACCATCGTATCATTTTATATTGGCGAAACAAGAGAGAGAGCATAACCTCTGCAAAACCTTAACTATATTAACTATAAAAAAAAAACCACACTGCAGAACAGGAATTCTTGTTTGTCACAAACAAAGGTCTCAGATGACAGATATGTTGATTAAATAGCAGCCAAAACTGATGTCTAGGCTATCTAGAACAGTCCAATGAACAGGGCTATTCCAGCCAGTCATTAGCACCATGCTTTTAAGGAGCCGAGACACACCTGCAGTTATCAGGATCTCTTCCAGTCTGCTGTGTCTCATGCTTTCCCTTCCTCACTCAAATTGTTCTGCAATATCTCACCACAACACTTACTTTAAAAACTATCAAGGGTTAACAGATCCATCTTATAGTGTGTATAATTTAGCAGATCTGTCAATAATGCAGTGTAAGTTAGAAGTTCCATCGATAATGTACTAATTTAAAGATGCATTTTGTGTGAGCTCTGAAGAGTGAATCACCAAAGACAATTGCCAATGTATTATAAACAGGAAACGTGTTACATGAGCTCTCTTTTTCATAGTGCGTAATCAAACAAGCTAAAGATGCCTAGCAGTTAAAATTACTCAGTTTAAAGAGGTTATTACTGTCACTATAAAAAAAAACTGTAGCAAAAAAAGAAACTGCAAAAAAACCAAACTAGTGCTTAATTTCTTTTTAACAAATTTTTTTAAATAAAAGCACAATATGCAGCATCACTGCACTTGAGCAGTCCCTTTACTTGGATGATTAAATATCTGATATAAAACAAAACAACTCTTGCTATTTACCATTGTGTTAATGAATGTGCATTCTTTAGCACTTTCTCCTACTACCAGGCGAGACTCTGAAGCCCACAGAGAGGTCAAGTCACAATTAAATGCCGTCAGGAAAAAAAAAATCTCTCAATAATGCTTTTCATAAAATTGCTTATATAGGCCAATTATATGCTGCTATTTTGAATTTGAAGCATCACATGAATTTACAAGATCTCTATATCAATGCACATTCAGGTCTAGCTTAATATGTTCAAAAACTTAAGATGAACAACAACAATAATGGATATAATAGTAAAATTTGATAAGCTGTACAATTTTACAGTTTTGTTCCTAAAGTGTGTATTAAGATTAAAAAATCATATACCCTTTTTCCATTTATTAAAAAAGAAAAAAACCCATTGTTGACCTTTTTATAATTTCATATAATAATCCCTATATGATTTTGGCTTTGATAGGTTGATATTTCAGAGTGAGAAAGAATCAGGGCATCAGAAATTAAACAGTAGAGAAAAATCCAAACGTTAGCATTATACAGTATGTAGGGACATATTGATAGCATCAACATCACAGCATCCTTATGAAAATTAGCATAGGCTTTCTTTTTTAAAATGGATTTTTTCCATTAATATTTTAAAGAAAAAATCCATGACTAAGTTTGCATAAATCCACATTATTGCTAAGAACATAAAAAGAGAATAATTATTTTAAACAGACGTTGTTTATTAAACAACATTGAAGGAGGAAGCCTTAACTAAAGTTGAATATAGAATTTTTCAATTTGAAATCAGAACTGAAATCTCTCTTTCACTAAATCCCTTAAGACTATCTTGTAATGCAGTCCTGTACTGCAAGAATAAATCTCTGAGCATCCTAAGCTTTTTACACAAAGGGACAGAAGGCGGTGTTCATTTCTATATCTTTTGCAGCTGGTCAATGCAGGGTATATCCACTCCAGCAACAGTTGGAATAGACTGCTAGTTTCCAAGAATTATCAGATTTCCATTCTCAGAAATAACCTTTGAGATGGTTACAGCAGGATCATGCAGTCAAAGGGGCAAACTTTAACTATTAATAAAATGAAACACAAATGCAAATTTGTTTACTTAGAAATCCTGAATGTATAGCTCAGTGCAATTATGGCAAAATTATCATCTAGAACAAAAAGTAAGAAAGGCAGACAAATTGTGGTATTTATCTATTTGTCACCTATCAGGAACCTTATATAATATTCAGTTAGTGCCAATGATGAGTGAAAGATCTATGCTAACTACAGTGGCAAAGAATTTTGTATTCAGCCACATATTACCGTCCTTTGCTTCCTCAATATGTATCTCATCTGGGCTTTGGAAATGCACAGCCTGAAACTTGTCAATGACACTTCTACAGTTCTGAATACAGAGGAGTTACTTTCACAATGCTGGTAAATTAAAAGAAATAATCTCCTACTTAATGAAAATAATTTATTAAATGTGTATGCCCTTTCTTTTTGCCAGACTTTCTCTATCCTGGTAGGATCCAGATCTATTAGGATTAAAACTTTCAAAATACCAAACTGAAGGGGAACTATATTTACCCTAAAAATAAATCTTACTAAAATCACAAAGGGATTTGCTTTTGAGTGGTAATCTAAATGTGGCGGAATTTGGTGCTGAATTACCGGAGAGGAAACAGAAACATCAACTTTGAGTTGTTGCTATGCAGGAAGCAGAATGGAAGGGATCCTCCCTAATTTCTTCTCAGCATTTATCAGATAGTTATGCAGAATATGCTTTAGTCTGGCAAAATTTTGTCTATAGGTAATAAAGACAGCAATAAAGAAATTGCTTAAGAGCATTTACATGTGTCGTTCTTGGGTTCCCACGCCTGACATTAAATGTTTTACTTCTAAAATAAGCAATCAAATAAATACACTGAAATAGTTTTAACTATTGGAACATATATTTATGTAGCACCTAAAATTATTGTGCTGTCCTTTTAAAAATATGTTAACTATTCCTAAATGATAGTTTCAATTAATCACATTAATTTATGGCAATTAATTAATTATAGAGCATCAGAATATTTTCTGGACCTATATTATTTATGACTTTGGGACTACAAAGAGTCTTAAAGATGTGCTACACAAATGGCTGGGGAATTCCCCTTCTCTTGTGCTAAAAATATTGTCAATTTAAGCACTGTAAGACCTTCATATTTAGTCAACAGAGCTTTTAAGCATTCTTCTATGAATTGTGTGTTATGTATGTATATGTGTGCAAGGATACAATTATTGCAATAAATTTTGGAGTAGGACTTAACAATTTTAATAATCAATTACAATATGTTACAGCCTTTCTTTTGAAATATATTTAAAATAAGTAACTGTAGCTATACTGATACAAAGTACCCCAATCCTCCAACTGACAAGTATTACAACGCAACAGCTCTGAATCTATAAACTCTACTATTAAATATAACACAAACACATTTTTCATTTTGAGCTATTAAAATTTTATAATTCCTCAGATTTTAGCCTTCAAACTGATTTCATGGTCATTCAACGAAACACAAAATTTTAAGCCAGCTACACGTGCAAAGGGCTTATAAGCAGCTGCAATGCAGACATCTGGGTTCTTTCACAAGAGGCAGCATATCTGTAAATAGCATTAAATAAAGATTTAAGAGGACAGAATGGTACAGAATTATCATCCTTGGCAAGAATTCAGCAGTTACAAAAAAAAAAGGTGTTCCTTTTAAATCTTTCTAACTGAAACATAACTAACCTATTCCAGCTTTTCCTGATAGTAAATATTATCTCAATTAAAATGTTTCTCTGATAATGATTAAGCCCTAAAGTGGGGGGAAAGGGAGGGGGTTTAATTTTATTCAATCTGTATTCAATGTGACATTAAAAAAATAAATCCAAAAACAGACAAGTTGAAAATCTGTGTATGTTTTGTTTCAGCAGGAATTACCAAGTTAAACATAATATTTACAGTGGTTGGTGAAGCATCACCAACAGTAATCACATTTCTTTCAAATCTGGAAAAAATATGCCTTTGTTTCTTTACTAATTTAAAATCCATTGATTTGGCATTACATGTATTTCCAGTATTATGAGCATTAACCAGCAGGTGGAGTCAAAGAACAGTTTAAAGATAGTTACCATTTTTACTACAGTTTGTGCATGGAAAGTGAGGGATTAATTTTAGGCCTTAGTCATATCTTTACTGAAAAACAAATTTTACTGGAAAATGGTTGAACTAAAAAACTTTTGTTAAGAATTAACATTCTTTCTTATTAAATCCAATTTTTCTTATCTTACTATACACATCTATCAACTCACCGGTACAAAAGTACATGCCACTCACAAAAAAAAACCCCTTATTGTGAATGGCCTTATCTTACTGGTAATTTTAACTCTCAATCTCCCACATGCCATAGTCTTAATATTTCCCAGCATCCTTCCCTCACCCAACTGTAGATATATGTCCAATGCTCTCCTCACCTGACTCTTGATATATAACAAGAAATATATTTATGTCTTTAAGGACATTAAATTCTATTTTATTGAACAGGTTTTCTCATACTTGGTTGCTATTCAAATGGCAATTTTGTTGCTTCCTTGTATATTTAAAGAATACAGATAGTCCTTGGTTTACAATCACAATTGGGTGCAGAATTTTGGCTGTAAGTTGGAGCAGTTATTACATGGATCACCATGTGACCTGACTCAATTTTACAATGGTTGTTAAGGGAACAATTCGGTTGATAAGTGAATCCAGTATATTCCATGGACCTTTTTTTTTTTTTGCTGTTTTCTGCTCTGTAGAGGTTTTGGACTACATTACCTACCATTATCATTACTACCAAAGCTAATGTAAGTTATAATCAAAGCATAAAAGGGGAATCTGCTGCCTGCCTTTTCCTATTAAATTCTTAACCTCAGGGTGTGCTCATTTTCCATTCCAGTGTGACAATTCCTCTGGAAACATCTTTCTTCTTTTTCCAATTCCTCCATGAATTGACCTCCTTATCAGCAGCCTATTTTCAGTTTCTATGTAGAGTATTTAATTTTTCTATTTTTAATTTGTACGCACTTGTTTATACTATTTTTCATTTTTTAACTAGCCCTACTGAAACAAACTACAAAGCATGTCATATTTGTAAACAATTACACTTGTAATGTAATATTCACACTTGTAGAAATGGGAAGCAATCTGGGGATCCTTTTAGTATTCCTGTAAATTCTAGTGAGACTATGGATTACAGCTACTGCATAAACAACTGTATTCTATTTATTGTACCCGGGGAACAACAGATAAGATGTCATTCCTTTATCACAGGCTCTAATCATTTAACTGTTAAAGAAAAGTCAATCCATTTAGAAAACCACATAATTTCTCAATACTCTCTGTTTAAAGAAACAGAATTAAAAGAACAACTGTAAGGAAGATGATGTTTCTATGACTATTCAATAGTATTATTATACTGTATGGAGCTCTTCATAAATAGGCAAAAATTGTTTTGGTATTTTCTTCTAATATACAATTTCCAAACTACTCTTGATGTTACTTGTAAATTGATGACTTTTCTTGATAATATACATTGGCAATGCTTACTATTATCCACTCTCTATAAAGTTCCTAACTTTTTTGAATACAGTAATCCTTTCATCAGAATATTATAAAATACTGTGTTGCCTAGTTCTATCTATTTTATAAATAAATTAAACAAAACTAACAAATATATGTCCTCCTTTTTAAAAAGGTAATTTTGAAAAATCTATTTTTCATTTTTGAAAAATCTCACTGAATGGGCTAAAATTGCTTGCCTGGGAAACAGATCCAATGTGCAATAAAGTCTCATGACTTCCATATAATTATATTTAAGAGGAACTAAAGAGGCTTGCTAAGCATTTGCTTTTGCCAGCTTTTGCCATATATGATCAGACAGCTAGGGAAGAACAAGGAAACGTTGATACTGGGTATATGAATACGGAATGAGGAGATTTACATTTTTCTCCAATTTCTCAAGATTGCCAAAATCAGCAAGAGCACATGCAAAACTTAAAGGTCTAAAATTTTAATATAAATTATGATGTGGTAGAATTTTATTTAGTGAAGTCTAGCAGTTGCCACTTAGTACTGACTACTTTCTCATAGTGTCCAAGAACAGAGATCACAGAAAATAATTTGATTATTTCCAATTATCAGCCTTACTGGAAGAAATGTGCTACTATTTGAAAGCCACAATATTTATGCACATTGTATGATACTTCTTTCAAAATAGGAACAGAACAGAAAGTAGTACAATCAAGGGAACTATAAGCTCCGACTAGAAGAAAATGAAATGCAAACAGTACAAACCATAATAATTGTTTTACTGGCAATGATAAGTGAGTATCATTGGTACTAAACAATTTGTTAAGATTTTAAAGCTGCCACAACAGTTTTTATTACAACAAATCAACAGTTGCTGTCTCAAACTTAGTTCTGCATTAAAGTTGCACTACCTGGAATTTCTCTGCTGTAGGAAAAGAGAATAAACTGTTTTTAACAGCATTACTTTGTCAACTTTATGAATTAAAATGATCTCAACTGTAAATAAAGCTTAAGTGAAACATCAGCCTTCCGAACATGGGATTTGCGTTCCAATCAGATGTACTTGAGAAGTATTCTAAGTGCTCCTAAAAACAACAAAACACTTGTCTGATTAACCAAGACAACTGAACTAAGTGTCAAGCTGCTTAGTTTGATTAACATAAGTAAAAACATAAGTAGAACATGTTTATAGAAAACCTTGTATGTTTAGGAAAACTTTGTAGAAAATGTATCATAGCTAATGTAGCGGAGGGAAACCACAACAAAGATGTATTTTGTAAGCCACACAAACAAATGGCTTTTTCACTCTAATTCCAAACAGTAAAGTAAGAAAACACTTTTTCAGACTCTTCGCCACTTACTGGCACACAGCAGTTCAAAACTGTGAAGTCTAGAAAATATAAACTTGACCAAATAGAGTCAAGCAATTCTGACACCACGCTCCTTATATTCAAATTGCAAAGCAAGGGTGTGTTACTCTGGGAAGATTCCTTCTGGTCTGCTGCCCACATCCATCTGGACTATATAAACCATTAACCATTTTATTCTCTGGAAATTCTATTTTTATCATATTTAACAACTGAAGCTCTAAATGCAATGATTAAATACTAGTGTTAACATCTCAGAAGTTCTATGCTTTTTTAAAGATAGGTTGTAAGCATACTGGATTATTTGTTCATTATTTGCATCTCTATTGTATCAGTTAATAGATTAGGAAGTATTTTCTACATAGTCATTTCTGTTATTACTGTCACATTTTTGAAGACTAGTTTCTAATCTATCTTTCATGGCTCATGTTTCAGAAGAACTAATCATATATATGACATTCTGCAATCATACTGCAGCTAAGCAATAATCATGTTGGAAAAGAGCCATGGACTTAATCCATGGAGTTGCAGCAATGGAGAAGTAACTCCCACATATGTTAACAGTATGCTTAAATGCACCTATACAGTTTTTATTTTGAGTGAAAGTCTGAAGAAAAGCTTATATTTACCTTCAACAATCTGAATAGCTTTCCTCCCAGCTCGAGAACACTGATAAAATTTGTAACTATAAAAAGGACTCCAGATATATGCATGCTATATGACCTCTTTTAGTTTGGGAAAAATCTGCCTGCCAGTGTAATGCTTCACATGCAATAGACAGATTCAATGGAGAGTCCATTTCTAGGTATCCTTCTCCCCAAACATTATTGGGAAACTTTCTGGAATAAATCTTTTCTTCTAAGAAGAAAAAGAGGGGGAAATCCATTTTAGAAATCTGTTCATATACTTTGGGACAGGGTACTATTTTATTTTATAGCAGAAGAATGGTGGAAGAGAAACTGGAGAAAGATAATAACCACTTACATGTATATTGCCACTGACTTCAAACTGGGCACTATTGACATATTCCATAATTAGTTAACTCTATTTAAATGTTAGGTTTCTTATCTTTTAATTGGTAATACAAAAAGCCACCCACATAATTTGACTTCCAAGTTTTCAACTATTCCAGCATAATTATCAGTCATTAAAAGATTTTGAATAGAAACCAATATGCACATATTGTGACTGCAAACAACAAAGTTATATGAAAAAACCTTTACACATTTATAGTGCAATAAAACTATGATTTTAAATAAATACATAAGCAGCAGTCAAATTTGTCAGAATTTTCTCCTTACTATACAGTGGAAAACCATTTACTTGTCTGTCAGAATGTTTTACAGGACTTGATTTTTCTGAGATTGAGCACTCAAGGATCCTGGTCAGGATCTGCCACCTTTGCAGATTGATTATGTGCCTTACAATACTGGGCTTCCTTTTCCTCCCATATTTGTATCAGAAATCCTGCCGGAACATTTTTAGAAGAGAATGGTAAATATTTCCCTACTTTTAATAGATGTTTGCCTACTTAAAAGAAATGTGAAGACAGTGTGAAATAATTTCTAGTCAGATTTGTTATCAAATGAACTTGCTTCTTTTACATTTACATTCATTTACATTGTTTAACACCCTACACAATATTTAAACTAATTTCTTCCCAGCTGCAGTGTTAATATTCTACAGCATGAAGTGCTAAAGAATCTAAATTACCTGAGGAAAAAGAAGCAAGGTCATAATATCTGGTATTCAGTTTGTTTGGCCAATTATAACAACAACAAAACACTAACCTGTTTGATCACTCTCTGTTCCGACTCTTGCAGGACTTGGTGCCATTGGCAGTGGTCGAACCGGACGAGGCTTTGGAGTAGGGGGAGAAATTTTTTTCCTTCCAATATATTCTACGTAAGTTCCTGGAAAGTCTCCCCTCTCCCCAGTCATTTCATTATAGCCATTCAACCAACCAATTTCCTCAGGTTTTCCTTCTTCTCCATCACTGAATCCAAGAGCAACTAAAGTACCTTTATTCACAGTTAAAATATCTCCCAAATGTAGGTCAATGTCTTCTTCTCGTTCTTTTTTGTAATCATATAAAGCTTTGTACTGGTATCCTTCTGCACTCATTTTGGCAATTTTTTTAGCACAATTATTCTAATGAACAGCAAGCCGTGCTATTTGGATTTATTGTATATACAATTAAAGGAGTTCTAAACACGGCAATACATATGAATTATGAGAACTGTAACTCAAATATGAAAAAGGCACCACAACCCGTGTTTGTGCAGTGATGTTATTGTTGTTTCTTTGTATTTAGACCAGGAGAAAATGTGATTTAGATTCCCAGCTAATTCTTTTTCGGATCTGTTTGGCACTTAATGGCAGAGTTTTTCAAGGTGGGATGAATGTTACTTTTTGCTGAACTTCCTTCTGATGGCTTTGCCATAATGTTTACTTTTCTTAAAACCTTTGTTGTAGAATTCTGCACATACTTTACCTATGAAGAAAAAAACATTGAGACACAAAATCAGTGCAATTATTCAGGCGTCAATGATGGTCATTCAAATGCTCATACACTACAAATCTCAATATTTCTGATTTATGGATGTGCAGGATAGTATTGATGGGAGTTAAGAATTGGAGGATAACAATACTTGGATGGCCACAGATTGGCAATTTTTCTTCATGGTAACTTTTTCACAAATAGAACATTGCTGTAGATAAAAAACCAAAAGAAGATAAAATTCTGATTTTTTTTTTAAAAAAAGTTTGCATACTTAACTCCAGTTAGGTCCAAAAAAGATTCTTTTGATTGCAAATCAGATAGGATAGAAAGTCTCTCTGATGCTCTGAACATTAATATGTGTCTGCTGACATTTCCCTGATATCAAGCTGTTTTAAATGTTTTTAATAAATGACCCGCTGGTGAGCGCTGTTTTGCCAAAAATTGATAGAAAACCATGTGTGATGTCACAGAATAATAGCTATGGTTTCTATAATAATGGACTTCCAATGCCCTCCTTGTACTAGACTCTGAGCTTCCAGACTGGGTCTATAGAGCCACCTCTGTATCCCAGGGGTCGGCAACCTTAAACACTCAAAGAGCCACTTGGACCCGTTTCCCAGAAAAAAGAAAACACTGGGAGCCGCAAAACCTGTGTGCGCGCGCACAGGAGGGGGGGAGCTTGATTGAAGAGTTTAATTAAAAAGAAATAGAGGCTGCTGTGCATGAGTTCTCTCTCTCTCTCCCTCCCACCCTCTCCCTCTCTTTGTCTCCCTCCTTCTCTCTCTCCCCCCCCCCTCTCTCTCCGATCTTCTGCTCACCTAGCAAGCTGCCTTCACGCTGCTCTCCAACAAGCTGACACACATTCTTATTGGGCTGGCTTTCTCCTGCCCTTGGTCTGCCAGTCCTTTTCCTCCACTCAGTGTGAGTGTGTGTGTGTGTGTGTGTGTGTGAGAGAGAAAGAGCTGCCGCTTTCAGCTTTCTGCTGCTTCCTGCTAAGACGCAGCAAAGGCAGGAGCCCCACCCAATAAGCTTGTCAGCTTGTCGGAGAACAGCGTGAGGCCACTCTCTTTTTTACACACACAGAGAGAGAGAGAGAGAGAGAGAGAGAGAGAGAGAGAGAGAAGGAGAGAGAGACAAAAGAGGAGAGAGAGAGAAGGGAAGTGCAAGTGCCTCTCTCTCTGTCTCTGCAAATGGCGGAGGAGGCTGGGAGCTGCAGGAGAAGGCTCAAAGAGCCACATGTGGCTCCGGAGCCGCAGGTTGCCGACCTGTGCTGTATCCAAAGATGAATTGCACAACATGTATTCTTCAAACCCAAAGGAATACCATATATATAATAGATAATTAAGTAGTAAATGTGCACAAAGCAAACATCCTAAAACATAATCTGTCTTTTCCAACAATGCATTGGGATCCATGTGAATCTTAAAGCAGAGTTCCCCAATCTTTCTGGTTTTGCAGACCAGCTGGGGAGGAGGGAAATGGTTCCATGTGAGCGCCAGGTAAGCATGCACTCAGCTCATTCGTGTGAGCACCCATGCTTGCCCCCTGCTTGTGCAAGTGGGGATGTGAGTGCATGCGCATTTGCCCGCCACTTCCGTGGCCCAGTTCCAAAGGGCTCAAGGTTCAGTAATGGGCCATGGCCCAGGCACTGGGGACCCCGTCCTAGAGGGATTCTTAGAAACTAAAATGGTGGATGGCTGCAGACCAATACTTCCCATATTTGCCTACTTACCAAGAAAAGAAAGCTTAGAGACCAAACAAATAGAAAAGATGAAACAGTGAAGAGCCATTTAAGTTTATGTCTTCAACACTGTCTTCTGTAACTAGATATATTATCATGTCATCCCTTTTTTAAGAATGCTAGTAATGTGCTCTCAAAATTGCACATATGTCCATCAACTCCCCCCCCCCCGTTGACAAGTTTGGGGAGACTTGTCTATTGTGTATCAGCACCCTACAGATCCTACTCTCTGGTGTAATATCTATTCTTGATTTAAGACAAATTTCCAAGTTATTCTATATTCTATAATTGGGAAGTCACATTAATCTGAGCATGGAAGATTGTCTCTTAATGGCCAAGCCATTATTTTATCTATTTAATGCAATTCTCTTCTCAAGCTGCAGAACTTCTGGTCTTCCCCTTCATGCAATATATAACAGCAGCATAATCCCATGGCTAATCCGCAAACCACTGACCACCTGATTTTACACACTGCAGCTAAATTCTAAACCTGCAGCTTTTTCTTCCTAATTTTCCCACAAGCTAACACGTTCCTTGGGCAGTGTAAGAAGTTGAGCTGTTGTAGTGTATTCCCAAAGGTGTCAACTGTGGATCACAGGCTATCCACTTATTTCCCGACATGAAAACCCCAATCTTCCCCCATGATTATACAATGGTGGCTACATCTTATTTGCAGCCATGATTTAAATAGTCATATCTTATCACCTTACATATTGGAAAAAAAGTACTGTAGTTCTCACTTACCCTCAATCCAATATTTTTCCAGCAGTTTCAAGCTATTTAAAATCTGTAACTTTTTGCTGACTATTAGTAGTAAGGTCAGGTGATTTATTGTAGTTATGGTAGGAAATGTATTTTGCACAAATTTGGAGCTATTTGTGCAGTATTTCTCTCCTAAAATGTGTCCTCTCACTTTGGGCTTATTTATTTATGTTTTCATCTATCACCTACCCCTTACCCCACCCACTCAATTGTTGAAATCAACCATACTTTGGGATTCCATAGAAAAGAGGAGCCCAGACCACACTACCCTTCTATCTGGAGAAAAGAAAGGGCATACTTGGGCAACATCTGCAGCACACTCTTCAATATCCTAAAATAAAATAGCTCAGAATAATGGGAAATGTATTGAGTTTGGGAAAATTATTTGCCAGGTTTCTGCACAGCATGTGTGTATCTGTGTGCGTGTGCGTGTACACACGCAATCCTCACTTAATGACTAGTCACTTAACAATCATTCAAAGTTATGACAGATCTTCCTAAAGCTACTGATGACCCAGTCCCAGAGTTCTGATGGCACATACTGCGCCCCCTTGTGGTCAGGTGATCACATTTTGGGCACTTGGCAATTGGCTCACATTTAGGTTGTTTGCAGTGTCCACGATCATGTGACTGTGATTTATGGCATTTTTTGCCAGTTTCCATTTAGCGATCCCCACAACTTACAATCGTGATTATGGGCTCAATTATGAAATCCAAATTGCACTGGAATTAATGCATACATACATACTCTCCAGTGCCTTGGATGCTCAAATTTGGTGAGGACGATTAGGCCTCTATCCTTTTTTTTGGGTATAACTTTTGTGTGTGGGGGGGGAAGGGGGAGGAGAACACCTATCAGGCTCTTCCCTTTAGCAGGTCCACCCTGGCTGGGCAGCTTGCTGGTTTCCCATCCATGGGATCTATTGAAATGCAACCAAATAGAATGAGTACAAATATTTACTTGAGCTGCCTGTAGCCTTGTTCTCTCTCCTCTTTTACTTATGTCTGCATTTACATTTCTGATTTTTAAAAAAAAAAAAAAACAACAGATACAGTTCTTAACCATTTTGAAACCAGCATGGAGCCCTAGAATTCTAATGGTAATTTTTCAGTACTGGAGTTCTGGATATCCTTCTCCTTTTACTCACTTCAACTCCCTTTGGGTAATTCAGCTTCCCAGAGCAAATGCAAATTTATTTTATGTGGACTCCTTCTCCCTGGATAATTTAGTTTTGGGTTTTTTTCACCCTATCTGCTAAAAATATGGAATAAAGTACAAAAAATGAAAATATGTTTGGCACTGCTCGCTTAACTTTTAATTTTTGTTAAGTATATAATGGGGTACCTTATTCTCAATTGTTTCTTCATTTTTTTATAATTTGAAATTTAAATATAAATTTCAAAATTATAAAACAATGCCAGCTTCACCTGATAGATATGTTTTCTACAGGATGATGAGATGTAGACAAGAAAAATGAAATCAGGGAAGGAAACCAATCAGCTTATTATATTAGACACATTTGCAATTTGGGCAATGGATGACTACAGGGGAAGGGTTAAGGACTGACAATTAAGACAACATATTTTATGATGGTGTTATTTTGCACTGACACAAGAGGCGCAGGCAGCAGTTTATATCAACAGGGACAAAATGGTCCCTACTTATGTCTTCTTCAAGGAGTCAAGAAAAAAATGTTTTTCGCCTAAACCATGAAACAGTCAAGGCCAAGAATTCTCTACATGCAGGCAGCCTCTTCCCCACAGAATTGGGTAATGCCAAACAACAAACATAACTATATCATAATTACTCTTAATCAATACGATTACAGTAATTCATATCTTTATTGATCACCTGTGTTTGAACATCAAACTGACAAAGCCAACATTTCTCCTTTTGCTTATACATACAAGAAAAATACACAGGGAGATCTTTTGCATTGAATCATACTTAATAGCTTTCATATTTTTATCACACTCTAACAATGAAAATATTCATATATTTTCTTGTCAAATTTCAATACTATGGCTAGAGCCTTTATCTTAAAGAGCTGCTATACTGCTATGATTCAGTATTCTTTTCTCTGGTAATCTTTTCCACAGAGCTGCAGTTAAAAGTGAGAAAAACCCATAGAACTATAGAGTTATTTTTTTTTTTCCTAGATCAGAATAACATTTTTAACATTTGGCATCTGTGCAAATTATGTCTTGTTGCTCTGAGATGAATCTTTTGAGAAGCAGCATGGCTCCCATACAACTGTTTCTCCTTAGATGAAGCCATATTCCTCCCTATCTTCTTTTTTATTTTCATTTGCCATGTATCCATCCACCCATATGCAGTCATATGCACACCTATGTACACTCATCCCCACCTATAAAGTAGTAGTTATTTGAAGAAATTTTGGGCGAATCTTAAAAACCCACTGATCTGATTATGGAATACTGAAAAAAGTTAGAGACCAAATGTAAGTTGGAAAAAATATATACATCAATGCAAATATTGATATTATCTATTACTTCACTTGTACTGCAGCAATCAACAATGAAAGTTCAAATCAAAAACCATTATATTGGAGAAAAAAATAAACCAGAAATAAAGGAAGTTCTGGAAGCTTTTTTCTCATACAAATAATGTAATCAGACACACAGGAAAATTTCAACAGCATGTCATAGGCAAACAAAACTTAAAAGCAAAACAAAATTATTTTTAATGGAGAAAAAAATCTATGACCATTTCATTCATAGTGTTATGCATGGTTTGCAGGTTCCAACCCTGCTTTTGACACTTTCATTGAGACACACAATACTTAATAATTAGTTGTTTATCACTAATTCGTAAGCAACAACAATGGTAAAGACAGAACAGTCACACCAAAGAACAAACTCTGGAGATACATTTCTGTAAGGCAACATTAATATTCAGTGGAAATGTTTCTATAGTTTCAAGGACCTGTTTTGTGTCCCAGCAGGTGGCAGCACCTGGCTGATTTTACCTGGCTTAAAAGCTAAGCAGGGTCAGTCCTAGGATGGGGGACCTCCAGGGAATGCTACATTAGAGTAGTAGACAAAGCACATACACACAAACAAACACACAAAGACACAGAGATTCTAAAAGGCTGGAACAGCAAAACCCTTTGTCTTGTTATCAAGATATCTAACTGGTTGCATCCATCAAGCTCGACTGAAGGTAGATGTTATTTTTATGAATCTGCTTTATCAGTTATGCTAAAAGGGAAAATTAACTTTAAATTATAATCCAAGGTCAAACATAATAGCTTTTAATTTTCATTATCTTCATCTGCAACTTCTCTGAAATGCAGATTTGGGGAGAATGGGCAATAATTATTAGTTAATTTTCCCATATTGCCATTTATTATCAATTTTTTTTTGTAAAACCCAAAACAACTGCACTCACCATTTCGATAAAGCAGTTGTATGCCTTTCATTTAATAACTCAAGGCAGCATACAGATAGTCCTTACTTAACAACCGGTTGCTTAGCGACCATTCAAAATTATGACAAATTCCCCAAAAGGTACTTACAACCCAATTTCGAAGTTCCAACAGCCACCACCTCTCACCTCACAATCGTGTGATTGGCCGCTGCTCACATTTATGGCCTTTGCAATGTCCCACAGTCACATTTTCAGTGATTTTTGCCAGTTTCCAGTGTTTACTTCCTGTTTCCAGCAAAAAACACTCCTTGGGGATAATAGATTCATTTAACAACTTAACTGCCCCAATTACAACCACAATTTTGGGCTCAATTATGATTGTAAATCAAGGACTACCTGTACACAGCACTTTCTCCTCCAGTGTTCCTTAAATCAGTTCTCTAAAGCAATTTGGCCTGGGAGAAATTAATTGCCCCAAAGCTCCAGAAGATCATCCATCACCTGAAATTAATTAGAAAGGAGCTCTAATTCAGTGCCTTAACCACTACACCACCCCACCACCCCACCTCTCCAAGCTGTTAAATCTAGAAAAAATTCCTATGAATACAAAATATCAGAAAGCACTTCTGTACCAAACACTATGTATTTAAGACAAATGAAGTTTGTTGCAGAAAACCAAAACAAACAGGGCCTGTCAAAACAAGTGTTACTTTGAACAGCAAATGGTCTTCCTTAAATGTACCTATTGTCCTTCTCTCCTTCCTGCAAGGTTTACTTTCTCAATCTAAAGAAGTCATCAGTAATTATCTATGTGCATTGCACAGTTTCTCTTCAATAGCTCTTTTCCATTATTTTTCTATGCTTTCCAACTGAAAGAATTAACATGATTAAGTTACTTCTGCCCATTTCCAGACACTGCCTAAGAGTATTTTGCTTAGAGACTTATGCATAACGGCAAACTGTATACCACAATAATCCAGAGGCAGTAACATACACAGAGGTATTGAGACCAAAGCACCACTAAAATCTCAGAGATTGTCTGTTTAATTTTATACATGCAGAAACACAATTATACTATATCCTTATCTTATAATAATTATTTTATATTAAACTCAGATTCTTGGAAGATATTTCAGTGATTTGGGACTCATGATTAAAGTTGTATCTTAACTTAAAGCACACCTCCAAAGTATTTCACTTTAATTTGAAAGGCTTATCAAGCCACTGCTTATTTTAGAACTTCCACACTACACACAATTACATGACAAAAATTGGACACAAGGGGTGAGAATGTTCAAGTATTAATTAAATTGTTCTGAAGCCGTCTTAACTGCATTGTTTTCCTTCCTAACTTCTGCAGCAAACAAGAAAATATACTTTTAAATACACCTTGCCTTGAGATGTTGGAACACTGCCAACATTCAATTTAATATGTGTACACTATGTACCAGAAAATTAACACTTGCCCAAATATTCCAAATGCTTTGAAATATTTATTATCTTGTGGAGAAATAGTTTTGAGTTCAATAAGGGCGTCAGGAGGTATTCTGAGTTTATTTTTGTTGTCATATATATTCTGATAGTCAAATAGCTTCTCTAAAAACTAATTACTCGATTTTGTCCCCTAGTGTGCTTTGGTAGGATAAATTCAGTTCCCCACGTATTAAAATGTAATAGGGATTATTATAATATAAACAAAGTTTATCAGAAACTCTAATCCATCAGGATCAATGATATATAATATGGAAAAAGAATACATTTTACTTTCTTAGGTACAAGTACTTTCTTATACCCAGTCACCCATGGTAAATTTTAGTATGTTCCCTACTATGAAAGTAGATAAAGGAGAATGTCTGTAGCTCAGAGTGAGCTACTATGAAAGATTTCCCTTTATGCTCTTTGCCCATAGAAGTTACCATCATTCTCTTGTCCAACTCCTCTCTGGTTGTTCAGCTTTATTTCTATATACTTGTATTTAGCACAGCTGGCAATACTGGCCACGTTATCAGCTTTACAGCACTCTCTTGTCTGCAGTCCATCAGAGAGGAAAGTGAATTTCTCGTGACAAGCCCAGTTATGTTCTTGAGCAAGAGCCTTAGTATCAATGTTCTGTTTCTGGAGATATACTGAAGTACTCTGCCTAAGCACATTTGCATGAGCTTATATTTAGAAAACAAAATCAGAAGTTTTTGAAAGAAGACACACAGACCTGTCCTATTTAATCCAAACCTAAGCCATTGCCTATAGCTATGATTACATAAACTGTCTAGAACTGATTAATTATAGAAGTCTTTACACAGTTTATTCATATACATGAATGCCAAATAATACATGTAGGATTATGGATTTAGAATAGTCAAAGAGCCTATTAAATAAATATGGCTCACATTTTATCTATCTGCAGTTAACATGATCCTAAGTAATGAAGATCATCCAGTTGCATCTCTGCAAAGATCTGCTTTATTATCAGTTATTCAAAAAAAAAAAAACCATCAGAATGCAACTGAAATCAATAGAACACCACCAGATTAAGGTCGCAATCTTAATCTATTTTCCTGATTATAAATCCCAATGAACTCAGTCAAACCTATTTCCGAGAAGACAAGCACAAGATTGTGTTATGAGAATCACTGCTCACACCAGGGAGATATTAACATATTTTTCATATACACATTCAAACTATTTTATATATATATTTATATATTACACATATCCCAAGTAGTTACTTCCATATCAGGATTCCTAAGATTACGATAGAGTAGAATGGAATAACAGGAGTTGGAAGGGACCTTGGAGGTCTGCTAGTCCAACCCTCTGCTCAAGCAAGAAACCCTATACCATTTCAGACAAACAGTTGTCCAATCTCTGATTTTCTAAGCAATTTAGTAAATGACAGCTCAGTAACACAAACTATGTTAAAGTACTTGACTTCGCTTAAAGTATTTTTTTCAATTCACTACACAACGTTTTGCATTTGCCATCTTGAAAGCAAAAAGTTGCATTTACATTTTCAGTTGTTGCACTCGTTCTAAAACTTTTTCCTATGATTGTATTCATAATTTAATCTAAAAGAGTTTCCAGAGCTTTCCGGAGTCTGCAAAGCTTAGAAGATAACTACAAACAGGGAAGTTATAATAAAAAATCAACAATCAGAAGAAAAAGATATATCAAAACAATGAAAGTGGATGGTTAATTAAAATTTAAAATCATCCCAATTCTAAGTTACTTTAAACATAACTCATAGTCAAGTCAATTTGCTTTCATTTACATCAATGTTTTGGATTCAGAACTAAATTATAATTAATTCTACAATAAAATAGAATACAATAATTAAGAACCATGTACTACTTACTTTTATAAAAAAAATTCACTGGAATGAAATGTGTCACAAGACAATTTGTCTTGGTATTGATGTGGGATTTCCCAAGAGTAAACTAGGAATCCTAACAATCTGGATTATCGTACAATTAATTCCTAGATACAGTTGAAATCACCCTTCTAATTTTTGGTTTTTGCCAACTTAGTTAGCTTATACATACTTTATTCCACGAACAGTCCTCACAAGATGTGCCGCAGATGTAGAGCATAGAGTCTCCTAACAGCCAAAACAGTGAGAGAGGCCTCTTGCTTTCCAAAGATTTTTGGCCAGAACTGGTACCACAACTCCTTGCCTCACAGTTGTCAGACACAATTTGCACATGCAGCTATTCCAATGGTTGGGAAGAAGAATTTGGCATTAAAAACCCACCAGATTTTTGTCCCTCCCATGTGCTCAAAACCTCATTTGTTCTTTCAGAACTAGACACTCTGATTTCCAAGAAAGTCACAATACTCCTTAATAAGAGCTATTCTTCCCAAATGCCACTAATAAG
Organism: Azemiops feae; assembly: GCA_023970755.1. Classification (NCBI taxonomy): domain Eukaryota; kingdom Metazoa; phylum Chordata; class Lepidosauria; order Squamata; family Viperidae; genus Azemiops; species Azemiops feae. The sequence goes on along the minus strand of JALGBA010003864.1, from coordinate 1,332,247 downwards.
AAGCAAAACACAAAGCAGTGTTCTCAGCAGCACAAGAAGTTCTCTTAACAGTTCACTACACTTTTTCACTGAAATTTACACAGGCCTCCTAAAATATCACTGCTATTGATTCAACCCATAGCATTTCCAACTGTATAGGGCAGCAATCAAATCTTTTCCACTCCCACCCCCTTATTGTGATGGTTATAGTTGTGTGCAATTTTAGTACCAAGCTTTATTTAGCATTTACTAGTCTAGCACCTCGGTTTACAGCCCCTGCAGACTGTTTCTAGGCAAGGAAGAAGGGTCACTCACTTCTGGATGGCTAATAAATAAATAAATAATAAAACTTAATAAGGTAGCAATGCGTTTCCTGGCCACTGATGCCCAGACGGAATATGTTGGATAAAAAGAACGGGGAAACGGCAGAGAAGGGCAAATAATGTCTATCTTGAACTACAGAGCCAAAAAACCGAGGCGCTCAGACATTTACAGGATTCAACAGTTCGCCTACTCGTGTTGCAATTCAGGGCAAATTTACAATGACTGCGGCCAGGACTATTATCTTCAGCGGACAGGAAAAAACGTGTTGAATGTGGGCATTCCTGCAATATCTTCCCCTCGGCTGCCAGCGCCGTCTGCCCGCAGTCTCCGGCAGTCCCGCGTGCCTGTGGTTACGAGCTGCCATGTACGCAACCATTATGACGGCAGCTAAACGCTTAAGCACATTTCTTCCCGAACCGCCTCCGGGTCCAAGCCGCAGGGCCCGGGGCTCCACGGAACCCCATGCAGGTCGGGCCCCAGCGCTGCAGCGACTCCTGAACTTCCTCTGCTCAGCAAAGCTCGAAGCGCGGGCGGGAGAGGCAGGATTAGGAAGCGGCTTTCCACGCGCCGCGCTTGCAGCGCCGAGCCCGTCGCGGGGAAAAACAGCAGCCCAGCCAGCAGCGAAGCCCGCGGCCTCGCGCGCCCCTCCCCGCCCCGGGTTTGCAGGAGGCCTCGCTGCGCCGCACAGGATATCGCCCAGCCGTGCGGCGTCCCGGTCCGGCGGGGCGGGCCCCCCTTGGCGTTGCCCTCGCTAGGCCGCCCAGATACCCACGGCACCCTCTCACCTTCGGCGGCCAGCTCTCCCGAGCCTGGATCCGCGCGCCTCCCCACCGAGGCAGGGAAAAGAGGCGATTCTGCAGAAGCCGCCTGTTCCTTCGCCGCTGCCGCGCCGCTCCCTCCCGCCGCCTCAGTCCCAGCCAGGCAGCCCGAGCCGCGCAAAGGCTGGCCGCCCTCTCAGCTCGCCATTCGCTCCTCCTCCGCTCCGTCGCCCCTGCCAACCCGCTCCGCGCTTTGGGGACCCAAGCACCGCCTCCCCGCCTGGCTGGGCTGTCGCGCTGCTGGCTGAGGAGCAGACGAGCTGCTTGCTGATGCCGGCTCGGAGCGCTTCGCCTGCTGCTGTCCCTTGCGCTGCAACCCCATCCTGTTTGCGGGGGCGAGCAGGGAAAATGGGGCGCTCGTGGCCCTGGAGAAGGGCGCAGTATAAGGGGACCGCCGGGGGAAGGCATTGGAAAGCGTAGGGATTGGATGTCCCCCCCCCCCCGCGGGCCCTTTCTCACTCGCTATTGAGGCTTGGAACGGAACTGGCCAAGGCGACGCCAGAGCCTCGGTTGCTTCATGCGGGCTTGCGCTGCAGCCCCGTCCGCAGAGGTTTTGGGTTTTTTTCCCCTGGTGGAGCTCCTGCGCTGAAATTCCAATGCAGGCAGACACGTGCGCGCGCCCCCGCTCAGCCCGCTGCCTTAATCATATCAATTTAGTAATCAGTCTCGTGCCATGCGACGTTGGTGTCTGTGGCGGCCTGTCTTCGCATTAAAGTTTGGTGACTGAAATAATACGCAAGAGGAGCCTAGGCTAGGGAGTAAAAAAGGAACAACCTGAACTTACTTGTATTGTGGAATTCCATAGGTGATGGCGCAAAACAACCTTCCCCGAATTGGTTTTGGGACCTGCGGAAGGTACTTTGCAAATATGGCCCCAAAACACAAAGTCTAAAAAGCTTAGTTTTAACATGGCCTATAGCACTATAAATCTGAGAAAACGGAAGACCATGTCATAGGATATTAAAGTGCAGTGTTCAACATGAGATAAAATCTGATACATCTATGGATGAGTTGATTTTAAATTTTCACTTGCATCAGCTCGTTATGACTTGAATCTATACCAGTGGTGGCGAACCTATGGCACGGGTGCCAGAGGTGGCACTCAGAGCCCTCTCTCTGGGCACGCGTGCCGTTGCCCCAGTCCTAGGCCTTCAGCTGGGTTTTATAAAACCTTTTCACTTTAGGCCTCCACCGCTGTGTGCAAAAAAAAAAAAAAAGTTCAATCAGTCAATTTCAACTTGCGGGGAAAAAAAAGATCTTGCAAAGTTGGAATTGATTGATTGAACTTTTTAGTCCCACCCAGTCTGCCGTTACCACCACAGCCACGTCCACCCAATGGGCCACACCCACCTGGCACGACGATGCATAAGTGGGTTTTGGGTTGCAGTTTGGGCACTCGGTCTCTAAAAGGTTCGCCACCACTGATCTATACTAATAATATGCAAACAGCAGTAGGGTGTACGAATAAATAAATAAATCAGGCTTTCCTTATTAGCTTCCTCATTCTCTTACTTTCCTCATATTAATTTATCACAACCGGAAGCCCCATTCTTAACTTTTTCATTTACTAAACCCAAAAAAGGTCTGCTTTTTTCTGGCATTCTGCACGTGATATCAGAACTGTGATATCAAAACTTCTACTCTGAAAAAAAAAATTCTGGAGCTGTACCTGTTTGGATTCATTCCTCTGATAAATTATTGTATATCTGGGAGGAAACCCTTCCAACAATTTGCTGGAGGATGAAGAGAAGTTATATTCCACCATTTGGAATGGGGAAAGAACTGAAGGTGACAGCAATAGTGGACAAGGAGCTATTAAAAGATGCTGGTGGCGCATTCAACAGGGAGGAAAGGGCTATTTTCGCCTGTTTATTTATTTCATTTTATTCTTTTGTAGAAGAATCCCAGTACACTTTTCCATTTGCTTGTGTCGGGCAGAAAATTAGGAGCCAGGATAGAATTCAAAAGCACTACATGTTTATTCCATGCACAAGAATCTGATCTAATGACAGTCAAGGCAAATTGGCACTGCAGGAATGGACATCAAGGGAGGGAGCTAGATTTAGGTCTCTTGGGGGGGGGGTTATTATAGTTTATTTATTTCAAGTATGCATTTTGTAGCTGCATTACTCATCGCCATATATTGAAATGGTGGCAATTCTATAGTTCAAGACACCTATCTGTAGATTGTAATCCACTTGAGGGATACCATCCACTGATGAAGTCCGATATTTAAAGCATATATTTATCAGATGTATGGGTGCTTCTTAAAATCTTGACCCCAATGGAACAAATGAAAACAAGCCTTACAAAGAAAAATAATCTTAAAAAAACTTGTCCATAAAAACATGCAATAGTAAATGGTATATGCACAATAATTCTACAACATATGCTCAACTCATATACACATATAGACATACATGCAAAAAATCCAGATATTACCTTTGATCCAAACAGAGGCAACACTCCCTCAATTACACTAAAATGATACATTCACACTAACCATCATGCTATTCCTTCTGTGATAAGCAACATTATGCACAGTGCATGAAAGGAGTAGGAGGTAAAAAGGAAAAGAAATTAAAAGCAGGTGCTGGGGAAAAAAGAAAGAAAATCTTTACCAGTCTAATTTATACCAACATTTATTCACTATATAGTACCTCTCTATAGTCTTTGTTCTTGAAGCCCAATATTGTTTCCATTATATCTAAATGTCTTTTAATTTTTAGACTTCTCACCTCTCTTTTTGAAGACCTCATCAATTCCATCCAATCATAATTCTTCCAGAATTTTTCTCAGTCCTATACTTTTCCTATCTCTGTTTTGTAATTCCATAGCTTCTTTTCCTTTCACCAAACCACCTCAACATATTTCTTTTATATTTGTTTCTCAGTTTTCTATTCTATCCGTATTTATTCACCTCCATTTATTCTTGACCTATTTTTGTTCTACCATTTGCATTCTTAAATAATTCACTACCTTGCATTCAGCTTCCATTGGTGTCTGACAGTCCACCTCTCATCATCCTATAACAAAGAGGGCAGAAGCGTGCTTTTATGAATGAGCATTTTGCTTATTTTGACAGTTATCCCTCTCAACAAACTACATGCTACCCATTGCCAGTCTGCCCACTGTTATGAATGAATATCTTAAAATATTTGTGTACGTGTGCCTCCTCGTAGGTGGGATACGAGATGAAGTTTGTTTGCTTACAAGGAAATATCAAGACAAGAGTTCCTAACTTGTATAGAATAGGATGGACCAGCTTGGGTTAAAATGGTCTTTGATTATATTTGTGATCTACTGGCCCAAACTGACTAGTTTTGTGTCTTATTAGCCTGGAATGCTGCATATGGCATAATTAAGCTGAAGACTGGTAAATTTATCATACTAAAAATTACATTAATACCCTAAAAACATAAAGCACAACCATATAATGTGGAAACTTACCTGAAACCCTAGATGCCCGCATGAGAAAAGAAGAAAGTTCATGATATACAGAAAAACTAAAATAAATAAATAAATATCACAATACACAAATGGATAGGTCCTATTTCCAAAGCCATTTAATGTATTGGGTATCCTATAGGTATCAGAAATGTTTTGATGGCTGTTTTGATGGCTTGGGTTCAAGGTTAATGTAAAATTTAAACAAAATCAGTATAAAATTAAATGAATACTTGTACGTAGTTTCACTTGAATACTGAGTGTTTCTTATTCAGGTAGTCTTCAACTTAACAATTGTAATGGAGCCCAGAATTTCCATCATATGTCATGATGGTCATAAGTCAAGCATCTATATGACCAACCTGATTTTACATTTTTTTGCGGTGGTTGTTAGACAAGCATGGTGGTTGTAAAGCAAACACTGGTTGTTAAGCAAATACTTCTTTGTTGGCAATGGGCATTTTTTGTCAGAAACTGGAAGTAAACCCTGGTTTTCAGGGGAAAAAAGTCATAAATCACAGTCACATGATAGTGGAACATTGCAAATGGCTGTCAGTGAGGGCTGGCAGCTAATCACCCAAAATGCAATCACATGACTTCCAGGGCCATGCTGCTGGAACAATGAATCTGGTCTGTAAGTATCTTTTGGAGCGTCTGTCATAACTTCAAACAGTGGCTAAGTGACTGGTTGTAAGTCAAAATCTATCAGTAGTTTTTAAGTTTGTTCATTTGGTTTTTTTTATATGAGTGTATGTAAACTGGACATATGAGTGGACAGCTTATAATGTTTCAGAAATAAATAAACAAAGGTAAAACAATTAGGTACAGTATCTGCTGAATAAAAAAGGATTTTTTATTGCAACATGTACGTGTCATGTCTGATACATTACCAGACACAATTAGGCTTCCCTAACAGCATGATGCAACAAGCAAATTGTTTCCTAAAAACTGTCAGCTCTGTTTGAAAAGGTCTATGCTACAAAATCTAAAACACTAGTTTATTTGGCAAGTTTAGAATGAGTGATAGATGCTCAGACTTGTCAGGAACATTTAATTACAGACTAGTCTTGACAAAGAAGCAATTTTAAAATATGAGCTATAGTTCTCCCAGCAAAGATCTGGATGACCATTAGAGGACAGTAAAGAAATGCACAAAACTCAGGTTCTCCACTACCCTCTAATGGTTGTTTTGGTTTTTTAGCCTAGATGGAACAGACATACTTTCAGAGGTGGTTTTTTAAAAAAAATTATGGCAAGATGACACTCTATAATTAAGTTATAGCATGGTTCTCAAAGTTTGAATTACCATATAAAATACACAAAAAAAAGCATTGACTTCCTGCTCTTCTTGGCACAGTAGAATAAGGTAATAACATCCAACTTATCTAATCAGCAAAACTCAAAATCAAAGTTTCATTTTTTTCCACCTCAAGCACAAAGTCCAGAAGCGGTTTCCAAGTAGAAACAAAATTAATTGTACTTTTTTCTTTAATGAAAGCAGTCAATTTAGCCATCTCTGCTAACTTCATCAACTTTTGCAGCCATTCGTCCACTGTGGGAAAGTATCCTTCCATTTTTGTGGATAGAGTATTCTTGTTGCTGTCAACAGCTCCTTCAACTAATAAACAAAAATTTGCGTGATCTCTAGCATGAACATAATGATTTCATTGGTGTTAGAATTGGGCAAGAAATAAATATGCCACTTTTGATAATTATATTTTAATATATAAAACACAGGAATTCTCAAGCTCCTGCAGTATAGCAACCGCTCACCATGGATTTACACAGTCAAAAAAACAAGTTAAGCTTAGTGAGTTTTGAAAGTAGATCAGCATAGAATATCCATGTTTCATTTAACAAAACTTACAATATGCTATCTTTTCACAATAAAGATTCACTTATCTTTTTTATCAGGATAAAAATGCTCAGAAATTTTTGAAGGTTACTGCTTCTGAGCATTTTACACACTGATAACTGGATACAGTATTTGAACCTTTCTTAGATCAGTGCAAGTATGAAATGCAATGACTACAAACTTTATCTGTAAGTGTAACATCTATGTTTATTTTTCAGCCTTGTAAAATGGTGATAAGAGATCTGATACATATAACTGAAGGCTTTTTCTGCCAACAAGAGTCACAATAAAACAAGAGTCACATTATCGGAGAGTTAATTAAGTCCTGTAGATGTTTGACAATCACAGAGAAAAAAGTCTACTTTTTATTGTTATCTGTGACAGAAGAAGCACTTTTAAAAACCGCTATATATTATCTATTAAAGAAGGCATAAAGTATGACCTGCCAGAACCTCCTCTAGAAATTGCAATGTATTTTATGTCATTCTGCTGTCTTCTGTTATGGTTAAATTAAAATCTTAAAGCTGGGCATACAATGAAAGGAAGCTTTTTCCCCTCCAAGAATCATGTGGCAGATGGAAGGAAAATTTCATTTTTTCCAGACTTATTGTCCAAACACAATTTTATTTTATTGCGTGTATGACGATTTGTAGAGAGTCAGTTTAGTGTAGTGCAGGGGTTCCCAGCCTGGGCTGCTCTCACCCCCTGGGGGTACGAGATGATATTCCAGGGGGTGCGAAAACTTGGATTTTCAAAATTATAGTGTATATGCATAATTTGTTGCCATTATTTTGAACTTTTGTAAGGGGTGCGAGAATAGTTCAGAAGCATTCTAGGGGTACGGGGTATAGAAAAGGTTGGGAACCGCTGGTGTAGTGGTTAAGATATCTGTCTATAAATTGGGAGATTGGGAGTCCTAGTCTCATATTAGGCCTGAAGCTTACTGGGTGAATCTCTCTCTTTCTCAGAGACCATGGCAAACTACTTCTGAAAATGTTGTCAAGAAAATGGCAGGGACTTATCCAGGCTGTTGTTAGGAGTCAAAGATGACTTAGAGGCACAAAAAAAGAAAAAGAAAAACTATGGACACATAGTACGCATACCTAAGTGTGTGGATTAATGAATTAATGTATTGCAGTTTTGTACCGTGGGTTACTAGAAACTTAAGGTGTTTAGAATAAGCGTCATGAAATAGTATTGTCTGAGAAAGAACAAAGCCACCATTCATATTTTATATCATGCACAAAAGGGGCCAGTAAATGAATATAATTTCAGCTTTGTAATGATGCTGAATATTCTGCACATATGAAAATTCAGTTTTCCTTTAGACGTATAGAGTAAGCCATGTGCACAGATAGTGTATGGATGAGCTTCTGTACCACATCTGAGACTGGAAGTTCTTTCTCCATTTAATAATTAGAGCCAGCCTATTGTATGACATAGAATGGATTCACTCTTCTTTGTAAGCTTTATGTCTCCTCTTTGTCTCCTCCACTCATAGTCTTAACAATTGAGGTTTGTTGAAGGTTTTTGCAATCTCACTGAGAATCATGTCAGGTAATAAAAGGGGAATACAAAATGCAGTTTTTCCCAAAACTGGACACTTTCCAGAACTGTGGGGTTGAATTCCCAGAATTCTCTGCAATGGCCATTCTGGCTGAGAAATTTTGGGATTTGGTCCAAATATCTGAAAAATGCTCAAATTTATGGATGAGGAAAAACAGGCAAAGAAAAAAAGCAGATTGAGATAATGTTCATATTTAGTTGCTCTAGAGCAGAGGTCCCCAACCTTTGGGGCACCAATTCCGTGGAGAAAGGTTTTTCTGTGGACTGGAGAGTGTGTGGTTTTGTGTGCTGCCTGCATCCCACTGATGGGGCTTTGCTTGTTTGTGCGGACCGGTTGCTGGCATGCCATGGCCCGGTACCTGTCCACAAACCAGGGGTTGGGGACTCCTGCTCTAGAGGCCACTCATAGATAGTAACACCTTCATTTAAGAGGCCTCAATTTAATAGATTTCAGATTTAATGGACAATATTTTAGAGTTCACCTCCATTTAGCAGATGATCACCATTTAGTAAACAAAATTTGCTAAATCCAAATTAAGTTTCAGACAACTGGTTAAATTTACATAATTATGAAATATAAATGTATATGAATGATATAAATTTGAATGTAAAGGACATTCAGACTTAATGAGCACCCCTTCCTGCAAATGATTCATTAAACTGAGGTTTCGCTGCATTAGTGATATCTACTATATGTAACTGGGGCTACCACATCATCTCACAAACTCAGAAATTATAAAATAATGCTCTACCTAGCTTCAAAAATATGTGTCACTGTGTATGTACATAAAACATGCAAATTGCTAGATGGAATTTAGTAGTTACAGTTGTAAACAGGAAACACATGTACATGTGAAACAAATATTTAAAGAAAAATATATTGCTATGAAACATTGCAAAGTGTTGATAAAAATTCTTTAATTGTTCATCATGATAACTGTCAAAATGGGAAGAGAACATAAATAGATAGGCTAAAGACAAAATAATTAACTAGTGCCAGTTTTATAAGACTGCTGTAATATATATTTATAAAGCCATCATTTTCAAGATAACTGAATTTAGGATTCTGCTCTGATAGTTTATTTCATTCTTTGCTTCTCTTATTTACGGTGAGTAATACAGTTTCTTTTACAATAATATTAAGGATAAATTCACAAGTCACTTTGACCAAAACTTGATCGTCTGAGCAACTTGATCAGAATGGGAAAATAATCCAAGAATGCTAAAATGTTGCAATAGTGGCGAATATCTGTCGCTCGGGTGTAGGACGAAGGTGAAGGTTCGTTCTCTGAGCTTGTGGGTTGGTTTCTGAACGTTTCGTTACCAGGCTAGGTAACATCTTCAGCGGAGTTCTCTGTTGAAGATGTTGCCTGGTAGCAAAATGTTCGGAAACCAACCCACAAGCTCAGAGGACGAACTTTCACCCTCAGTATTAAAATGTGTTAACCCATATAATATTGTCCAATACTGTTCGCTTAGTAGTGTATTTGTAAACAAACCAAAGTATTGGAAGATGAATTTCGTTTCCATTGTTCCATTGTTTTCCAAAGAGAACCATCAAAGCCAGATAAACATAGCCCCAAAGAGTCTCGATATGTATTGAAGTGGGGAACATATAATTTAACTGTGTGAACTAAATAGAAAAGTAAAAACACTTTTTAAAAAAAAAATTCAAATGTTGCCTAGCTTAAGAGTATTGTTTTTTAAATGATAATAGTTGAACCAATAGACAGGAGAGGGAGGTCAAAAGCAGCTTTCACCCAAACTGCTAGTCATTTAAATATGTTGGACTTAATATTAAAGGTCTGGACTTAATATTAGAAAATTCCTATGTATTCAAGCTATGTTGTTAGAATGAATGTGAAAAGAGACTGCAAAGCCCAAGAAAGAGAAGGAAGAAAACTTTATATCAGAACAAATACTGGAAGTTGCCAAGAAAAAGGAGTAGCCAAAGCTAAGAAAGAAAAGACTTTAGGAAAGGACCTAACAAAGAATTTCAGAGACTCCTGAAGAGTCACCAAATAATATTATAATAACAGCTGTAAAGATATTGAAAATGGAAGCAGACATGGAAAACAAGTAAAGTCTTCCATAAGATCTCCACACTCAGAAGATAGTTTCAGCTTCAAATAGGCATACTAAAAGATGCCAAAGGAGAGATAGTATTCTGAATCAAACTGTACTAATTAGATCAAACAAAGCTGGAAGAGGTATACTGAAACTCTGTACATTTGGGTTGTCAACAACCAGAATAACTTAGAAGATTGGTCCTATTTAGAAGAATCTGTAGTATTAGAAATTATATTATCACTCTGGTCATTGCCAAGTCAAACAGCTACAAAAATTGATGGACTGACTGTAGCAATATGATCCATAATGGGAGAAGGATTAATAAAGATTTTAACCAAACAAAGACAGTCTACATACTAATACCAAAGAAAAGAGATTTAGTGTATACAAACTACTGTACAATATCCTTATTTTCACTATTAAAAAATAATGCTTAGGATTATCCAATATAGATTAGAGACTACATGGAAAAGGAGATGCCACATTATTCAAATTGGTTTCAGAAAAAGCCAAAGAACAAGAGACATTGCTGATGTATGTGAGACAATTGAGAAAGCCAAAGAATATCAAAAAGAAGTCAATATCACTATGTGCTTTATTGATTATAGTAAGGCCTTTGATTGTGTTGACAATATCAAGTTGTGGAATGTCCTTAGGAAAAATGGAAATCCTACAACAACTCAATGACTTCCATGAGAAATATACTGATTGATTGATTGATTGATTGATTGATTGATTGATTGATTACTTTTTTACTTCTAGCAACTACGTAGATGGATCTTCCCCCTGATGATCTATCCCTATCCTGTTCTTTCAAGTTTCTCAACAGTACATTCACCACCCCTGTTAACTGAGTTCAGCCACCTTGCTGCTGGCCATCCTCTTCTTCATTTTTCTTCTACTTTCCCAACGTATCATTAGCATCAAGTCCACACTGATTTGATGCTACATAATCACATGTTACTTGATGTGAACCTCATGTTCTGACTCTTTCAATAAGTTCCATGGCCTATACTTCATTCGAGAAAGGGAACTCCTATCTTCATTACCCTAGTTACTCCCTCCTTGAGTCCTAATACATCATCACTGAACCACTGAAAGCAAGCAAAATTATAGAGCTAATGTTATAGTTCCAAGCAAGCTTGCATAGGTTTGCTGTTCCTGTTACCTTGATCATGCATCATTCTTCTAAGAATTATATACAAGCATTTAGTAAAAAGTGTGAAAATGTTAAGTATTATTATAGTAGCAGTTCATTCACTGTTACATTATGTAATAGAACATGGTAGAGAAGTTTTTCACTGAGCTCAACAGACCACAAATATTTTGTTTTCTTTTTAATGATAAACTGGGAGTAAAATTATCCTCATAGTTCAGCTGCTATTTCACAATATCAGCAAAGCACAGCATAACCAACTGATTTAATGCTTTTTAACACATACAAAGTAGTACAACTTCCTACCAGCTGCTTTTTATCAGTCAAGCCACAAAAACCGTAATAAAACAATAAAGAAAAACATGGAAATTGAAAGATAAGACTGAAACTCTGTCCCTTACTTTTGATAATGTTCCTTATTACTGTTACACTGTACTGAGCTCCATATATTTGTAAGTAAATGTTGCATAAAGTCACCTGCAGTCACATCTTTTGTTTTTTTTAATGTTGAAAACACAAACTCAAGATTATTAAAAGTAAACATAATAAGAGAAAAATGGGGGAAAGGATTAGGTACCGTCTTTGCATTAATAATAGTTGAATATAACCCTCATGCCTGTATTTCTTGTAACTCAGCAAATCATTTGTAAAACTGCAATATTTTATGCAATTTTCATTTCACCAGTTTTATGTTAGTTGTATTCCATCTCATCTGTTTTGCAGTGTCCATGTTTTTCTGTACATTTGACCTAAAATGTGCATTTTATATACATTATTCCCCAACAATAAACTTTTTATAAACTTTTCTTAATGCCAACATGACTTGAAATAATTTTTCCATATCTTCGCCATGCAACCTTAATGTATACATTTTGTGAACATTTCATCTATGTACTTAAGCATGCATTCTTAAAGTTCTGAGCTGATTCACCAAAGTTGCCATGTGAATCATTCTGATTTTCAAATCACTTCACAAAATGTAAATTGGAGAAGTTTGCATTCTAATAAAAATAAATGTTTTCCTTACCCTACTGTTGGGCAACATTCATTTGTGAAATTAATTTAAGATTTAGTTCTACTTTTTTTAGAAATTACTAGAGTATACTATATAAAGCTCTAAATACACACAAAGTGATATAATAATTATTATTATAACAATGTCAATCTCTCATTATTTGAAAGATTATTGTGTTTGTTCTCAAGCACTGAATACTGGGAATTGTTCTACAGCATTTTCCTGCTTTATCCCTTTCAGTCAGTAGACATGGACTCGTGCAAATGAAAGTCTGGCCTGAATCTTATGTGAAAATTCCCATCAAATTTCTTCCCAGAGAAACCTTCAATATCCAAGGTCTTTACAAAAATGTTTGTGATATGATTTTTGCCAAAAAATGAAGCTGAAAATGGTTATTTTGGCAAAGAACAGAGGCTGAGAATATTGAGGATTGTAGCCCCAGCACATCTAAAAGTTGCCAGTTTAGGGAAAGCTGCTTTATTCTAAATAAATCAGGGATCAGAAGCACTACAAGATTTGAGTGATCTTCAACTTCTGGGCTCTGTTCCCCTAGCTAGGTTCCAAGTGTTACCCCCTTCCTTATCTTGCATGTGGGAATGATCTTGCATGTGGGAATCACTCCTCCATTCACTCCTCCATTCCTTATAGGGGTGGATTACTGCCAAACAGTAGAAAGGTTACTATATGGCAGAGGCTGCAGCTACCTACCATTGAAGGTAAGGTCGATTTTTCAGTATAACACCTGACCTGAAATGATCAATCCTTTTGGGATGCCTAACTAAGGAGGATAGAAAATGTGAGAGTGATGCCCTTATTTGACACCAGTCCAGAGGTAGCATCTGATTCTTGCTGTTACTTTTGGATGTATGCAAATACTGGTGCAGGCCATGGAGAAGAACTGGGATAGCTTTTTGAGGAATCTGAAGATCAAACAAATAATTATGTTCCAATGTAGTATGTACATTAGCTATTATAAATGTGTGATAGAAGAAATAATTTATCTTTTGTTCTTTGCTCTTAATATTTTCTTAGAGCAAGAAAATGTGTGTGTGCATTGCTTCCTGGTTGGATGGGAACCCCAGTATCAAGAAGATTGTCAGGGTTGTTTGTCAGAGGATGGAAGTACTTGACTACAGATGTATTAGAATTCATCTTTCATAAAAGGCTTGTTTCAACAAGGACTTAATAGCTGGTATCTCTCTTTCTCTCATACATAAAAAGACACAGTCTCTTTGGTAGCCATCCTGCTTGTTTTGATTTTGTTTCTCAGAAAGAGTATCATGTTCAGTAAGGTGACCTCCCAATTAAGGCGAGAGACTTATGCACTTATCATTATTTAATTACTAAGTGTTTTTTTTTAAAAAAAAGCCTTACAATGAAAATAAACAACTGTAGCTGCATATACTTCTTAATGATAAGAAAGCAACCGTTCAACTGTTCTGTAAAATGAAATGCCCTAACTTTTCATGAGAAACAAGAAACTTTTTCATTTTTGATATTAAATTTATTGTTCTGATATAGTGGTATTTCCTTTGTATTGAAATTTTCTTTTTGTCATTTTAGCAATTCTCTCTTTAAAAAGCTCTGCTTGCTTTTGTGTAATAGAGTGTGAGAACAATTAATTCTGTTGCTCTGATACCAGAGTACAAAAGTGTGAAAAAAAAAGACTAATTTAGTTATTTACAAAGAACAGAATATTAATTTATCATGAGAACATCAAGGCTAGATTTACAAGTACATTTTATCTCAGCAAATTAGTATTCTGTAAGGACTATTTTGACAAAAAAATAACAAAACAGAGAACTAGTTACCATTTCAGATGTGAGTCATCTTCTATAGCAAAGACAGGCTGTTTTAACATTATATATTTCCCTGATAATAGTGCCACAGCTAGCCTAATTTATTTTCCACATCTCAGTGGACAGAATGCAGGAAAGTACAAATAAAAATGCCAAAATATTTCATCTTTTGATTCCTTCTGTATAATGCAAGTGGGAGTTGGAAACAACTTTAAATTGGCAGAGTAACCCAGATAAGATTTATTAAGGCTAACATATTACTAATGAATTGTTTTAAAAATAAGCAACACACTTGGATTGATATTAGCCACATTGCATTGTGCAGGGATGGAAGATAGATCTGTTCTTGGTGCTCTCTGAGCTTGTTTTCTTGCAGATGTTTCATTACCCAAACTAGGTAATATCATCAGTGCTAGTAAGGAGTGCTGATTGCTGTCAATTTATATTCTAGTGGCTTGCCTGTCAGTGTTGAAGGGAGTGGTCTTAGAGATTCTTTGATTGGACTGTTTGCTGTTGGATTCTTTGACAGTTTCTTGATTGGGGTATTATTTACCCGACTGTTGATTTGCTGTTAACCTTGAAATTAATCTATGCTGATCTGGGTGCTCATTGCTGGTGGAGAGATGCTTGGGTCTTTTTGTTCCCTTTTGGGCTGGTTGACTGTCTCTTTTGCAGAATCTATAGCTGTTGTTTATGTCTATGTGTCTATTGATGGCTAATTTGTCAGAGTGCCAGGCTTCTAGAAACTCCCTGGCATTTTTGGACTTACAATTAAGACACTTCTTCTAATGTTCAATTGGAATGTAGCCTGCCATTAAATCATGGCAGGGAAGTGGTGATGCTATATGTACTTTCAAAACTATGATCTTAAATGTATTCAGATATTATAACATGCCTTTCCCAACTTGGTGTTTGTCATACTGGATAGAAATTCTAGGAGCTGAAATGCAGGATATCTGTCAATGTTCAGTCAAGGGAATCTACACTACAGCATTCAAATTGTGTCATATGCCAAGTGTTTGATTTGAGTCATGATGTAGAAAGAATATATTCAATCTTTCATTGCTTCTCAGAGGATTTCTTAATCTTTGCCAGCTAACAAAGAATGCTGGGTAAATCTTTGGGGTTGGGCAATATTATAATCCTAAACAAGCTGGCAGTATCAGGAAGACACTGACCTTCTTATAGGTCAGGCCCTCTTGACTCTGTTCTTTTTTCCCCTCCTTTAGCTGATGTCCTCATCTATTTCTTTCTTGACTTCTGTAATACTTTTCTTCACTCGCTGCTGAAATGAGGGTAAATGCTCCTGACAAATAGTAATTTCACTCTTGAAAACTAACAGCAGATGAATTCAGCTAGCTATCCATTCTGGGCCTGTAAGCAAATGGATTACTGACTTGGAAATATTCTTAACGAGGTATTTGTCCCACAGTGCCTTGGCCAAGAGCAAGAGGATGATGTCTGTCCATATCAGAAAATTCTTTCTATGGAATTTTTGCAAAAGTTCAGTTGCTTTCCCCATACAATTCTGAATTATTCCAGGACTCTGAGCTGGACCTGCAAGAAGATGAGTACAAAGGTTGCCTCAGGTAGCAGTTGTTGAGGGGAGCCAGGGGGGGGGGAGAGGAGAGAATTCAGCAACAGGGTAGGGAAGTACAGAGCTTTAGTGTTACATCATTAGCCTTGCACTACCTGAACCAGCTTGATATTTCAGAGTATAATGGAAGATGTACTTTTTCTTGGTCAATTGTTGTTTGTATGTATGTGTCTCCCTGTGCCATGTTTTAATTTGGCTTGGACAACAAATTGCCCTGAGTCATTTCTGCAAGCAACAGGTGTCTTTATAATTATGAATGTTCTTCTACTTCTACCTACCAGATGAATTATTTATCTTCTTTTAGTGAGAAGTAATGGCCAGATGTTTGTTTTGCTTTTTTGGGCATCATGTAACTGCAAAAACAACTCATGATTATAAAGATGTATCCTAAATTTATGATTAGATGGATCCGCTATGGATATCATGTATAATAGATACATTTTAAACCTAACCCAGATATAAACAATGTGAACTCAGAATAAGGATGAGCCAAACCAATTATAATACTATCTGATTGCCTTATGCAGTAAACTTATCCTACATCCTCCCCAACCTGAAGAGCATTCAAAAGTTCAACTGGTACAGAATGCAACGGTGTAAGCAGTTGTGTGTGCCCCTAGGATGGCACATGTTACACCTCTACTCTGTGAACAGTATTGGTTTCTAGTTTACTTTTGGGTTCTATTCAAAGTGCTGGTTTTGTTTTTCAAAGCCCTACCTGGCATACTCATCCCATCAGATCCGGCAAGAGGTGTATGTTATGGACCCTATTTGCTAAAGAGTTCCATCTGATAGAACCCAGGAAATGAGTCCTTTCTGTTGTGGCTCCCACCTTCTGGAAAAGCATCTCACTTGAGATGAGGTTTGCTCCATCTCTACTTGTCTTCTGGAAAGCCCTTAAAACATGTTTTTCCCTCCCAACAACTTTGGATATTGGAATATGGAGCTCACAAAATGGTTATATATGTTTAGGATGTGGTCCATTGTTCTTCAGTCTTGATTTTTATTTATATTTAACTGCTTTTAATAATCATTAAAATTTATTTTTACATGTCCATGCTTCCCAAAGTCACATTTATTTATATCCTGCCTTTATTATTTTTACAAATAATTCAAGGTGGCAAAATATCCCACACATTTTCCTCCTCCTATTTTCCCCAAATAACCAACCTGTAAGATGAGTTATGCTGAGAGAGAGTGTCAGCTTTCATAGCTCTTGTTTTCTAACCTGGTGCCTTAACCACTAGGACTCATAGATTTCAACTCCCAGAAGTCCATGCATCTTAAAGTTTGCCAAGATTGAGGAACACTGGTCTATCTTATCATCATTATGTGCAACTAAGGGATAAAAACAGCTGCAGGATAACCGTTGACCACTCAGGTAAGTCAAAATTGGGCTGCAACTAATTTAGCTTTACTAATAAAACAGAATTGCCTTTGATCTCTCTCTTTCAATAAATTGACTATAAGATTTTAAGCCCATTGCATCTAAATGATTCTATTTCTCCAGGCTTATGTTGCCAAAGAAAAATCCCATATACAATAGGTCCAATCATCTGAAGAACTGTTTTAATAGAGGTTTTCACCCAGGTTGCTTATAGAGCTGGGAAAGTAATCTAAAATTTAATTTGTCAGTGGGAATCAGATCTGACTCTTCAGCAAAATGAAATCAAAGAATCTTCCAGCATTTCAGCTTATTTGTAAAGACAGCTTTGAAAAAGAATCCTCTCCGAATGCGGGCCAGTTGGTCAGCTGCAAACTTGGCACAGCCCTGAAGTATGTTTGCTGGGCTGTTTTCAGGAACACAATGTTCTTTTTCACATCTAAGCACTGAGGAGAATGAAATCATGGCTCAGCCCAAGACATAGTTGGATCAACACAGAAAGATACAAAGTACAAAATGAGGGCAGGAAGGAATTATCCAAAATGCTCGCCTTAAATAGCAGTAGATTGGGTGGGGGAGAGAGAAATCTCGTTTAAAAACCCACATGGAGAGTGAAGAATAAATACAAAGCTTTGTTTCAGTTTAGAATCCAATTGTTTGGGTTATTGTCTGAATTGGATCACACAAGGAGAATTCACTGGCAAAGCTTATGGAATCTGATCTTTCACTCCTTCCAGGAGGGATATCATGTATAATTCCTGGAGGAGGGAGGAATACAAACAGTAAACACCCACTTAACTTTGGAATCCTAATTATAAAATCAATTTTCAAAGGTGGAAAGATCCCATGAAATCAACATATTGAAAAATACCTCTCAATAAATTTGAAATATGAATATTATAAAGGAACAAGCCTCATCCTTATATTTGAAAAAATGCCTGAAATATCCTGCTATCAAAAAGGATGTACCCCATAAGCAACATTGTTCAAAAACTACACTTTGGAGCTAAACTGGAGAGGATAAAAAAAAAATATGGGTTCACAGCTCATATCAGGGCATAGGGTTCTTTTTAAAGGTACCCTTTCCAGTGTGGGAGATGGCATCAAATTAATCACCTGTACTTTTGGTTCCTAATCTCCCTTGGCAGTGAAGCAGAATCAGGTTGCTGTCTGTGTGAGACATGAAAGGGAAGAGTCTTTTTGTGACTAGATATTTTGCTGTCTGAACACAGAGTGGTCACTCTGAGAGACCGGAGAAGGGCATCCAAGGAGCCATTCCTCTGATTTCTCTTCCTTCTTCTGCCACCATGGCAAAGAAGGTGTGTGTGTGTGTGTGAGAGAGAGAGGGGGGGGGCAGACAGAGCTCCTGCTGCCAATCCTCTAACCTATGGAGTTAACATTAGGAGTAATCATTGGGATCACCTAAGCTATGGGAGGCAGTGTTTGACACATATCCAATAGTCTATCAGAAGATTTGTGGACTTAGGTAAAAAGGCTGTCCCCAGGATGTTGACATTGCAGCACCTAATCTGCATAGTAGCCAGCCCTAATTTGATAGGAAACAGCTGAAGCGAAGCAGAGAAAGTGGTTGTTCAATCACCATTCCCATACAAAAAAGCCTGGGGGAAAGCATATCTTTTTGGGAGAAACTGAAAGGAGAATGTGATAGTAAGGGAAGGCACGTTTGACACAAATGACCAAGAGATAAGAGAATCAGTTGGTAATTTACCTTATAAATGGCAGCTTAGTCTAGGTGGCAAGAAACCTGGGAAAAAATATTCAGAACATAAGATTGCTTTAACAAACACATTAAAAATGAGTGTGAGAAATTCCTCTAGCAGTTTCTAAGATGTTCTGTTTATCCTGATACTTGCACTAATGGCACCTTCCTGAAAACCACATAATTATTGCTTTCTTGATCTTGCCCAGCTTTGTGGGTTTTGACAATTGCAGTCCAAAAGATCTTCGCCTTGCCTTTCTTCATGTGTGACCAGAGAAGCAGGAAGAAAATTATTCTTTGATGCAAGTTCTCCACCTTACTTCCTGGTAATAAAGTTGCCAACTAAATACTATACCTCTTAATCCACAGATGGGAGTATTATTTTGATGTGCGTTCAGTGGACCTACCTCGTCCCACCATTCAGGCACTTGTATGCCTTCTCCAGCAAAGCTGGGTGAGCCGTTTTACCATGGAGGAAGCAACGAAGGAGTCTTTGAATTTGGAGACCTATAGATCTGAATAAATAAATGAAGAGTTGCTTCTTCACACTTCTCCCAAAAAGTTCTCTGATCCCACGGTAAAACTTTGCAGAATAGAACTGGTGGCTAAAGAGCTTTCCCCATCATGTAATTCACTTGGGGATCTGCTACCAGATATGGAGGGCTAGCATGAGATGTGGAATATACAGTAAAATTTGAGACATCTTACTCTCCCTTTGTAAAAGCCAAATAACCGTGAAGATGTGAGTCTGTGAGTCTGCACATCTACAGCAGCCTCAAGTGGCCAGTAGGAGCAAGATTGCTTCCTGCCTCAATCTTAGCTTAGTGTTATGTGTCATCAGTTCACAATGACTTGCCTGTGCTTCTAGAGTCCTAGTTTTATATTATCAAGGTGAAGTGCCCCATCATAACCATTACTGCAAACTCAACAAGAGAATTCTATATTTGCATGGGATCCCGTGAATTTCCCAATTTTTTATCAAGTGTTTCCTAATATCGTTTAAAAACCTTCACCTATTTTTTGACTATGCATGACATTTAAATATCCTTGACAAGAAACAAAATAAGGTCCATCTAAACTTTACTCCTGCTTGATAAGCAGAAACAAGAAACAAAAAAACCCTGTATATTCAAATTCAGTTCCACGATTTTTCTATCTCCACCCATTCTTTCTCCAACCCAACTACATACAGGACCTCATATCCTGAGTGAGTGTAATAGCCATCCAACTTTTAAAAACTTAATATGACAGCTAATGCCACAATGCCATATGAGCTATGAAATCTAGATTAAAATTTAGATTAAAAATCCACCAATTGCCAAATGACCCCAATGTAGGATGCCAACATAATTATTCATATATTCAAATAATGCATATATGAAGTCACTGCTTAAGATTCATGCTTTTGAAAATCAAACTTTTTGCCTTCAGAATGTTTTATACTCAAGATTACAATACTGTTTTACAGTGATGATATGACTGTATCCATGAGTATTAGTCTATATTCCTTCAGAACTGCATCCCAGCTGGACCTATGGGTAATCTGCATTCCAATTGTTTGGAGTGGGTAATTTTTAAAGGGAAACTCACATAGGAAACAACCTGATCCTTCAGATGTGTAGGTATGTCCATCTCAATGCAGTGCCAGCTCCAACTATTTTGGTTCACAAAAATAATCCTACGGTTGGTCAGCGGTCTTCTATGTCTGACATTTTCCACAAAAACAAAATTGGAAACACCAATTCTTTCATCTCTCTTTATCTAACAGTGCCTTTGAAAAATACAAGGAGTAAATTTATTAGTCAGCAGCCTCTTAGACCTTTTTAAATCTGCATGAAAAGGTGTTTAATTCCATAAAGACCTGTGTAAGGGTAATGAGTGGAGTAGAATGAGGCCCAATGATTTCTTTTACAAAATATTTATTTTAAAAAGGTGACCTGAAGTAAATACTGTAGAATTATAACACAAAACTGAAGTTTAAATGCAGGAGTTACATTTATAGAACATAATAGCTGGTCTGCAGCAAATAAATAATGCATTTCAAAATGTATAGTTGTTAACCATGCATATCCATGTCTCCTGCCACCCAAGAAGTACAAACCACAACATCAATGCACTTTCATAAGCAGAGTGCTATTTCGACTAATTTGATAAATTCCTCTTTAAAGAAGGATATAATAAAACTGGTTGTAAGTGCTTTAAAACATATACATTCTCAGGCTAACATGAAAGAAGAACAAGTGTTAAAATTCAGATGGCATTCTTCTTTTTTTTTTTTTTCTAAGTCCATATAAACTGTCAGACCCAAATGTCTCATCTATTCCTTATAAACTTTTGTTTATAGCATTTAGATAAAATAGCTAAACCTGAGAATTGTCTTTCTGAGCTATCTGGTGGTTTCATTTGTTTATAGTGCTTCATGACCTTTCTAAATTTAATTCCATCAAAAACTGGGATGGATTAAACATAATAAGAAAGCGTTAATAGAGTATTTTAAACATTTAAGGAAGTGTAAATTAATCCAAGGCAACTGCAATTCTCACATAGATGTGAATTGCTGAATCACTCACTGGTTTCCCTGGTAATATGTGTTCATTTAAGGAAGAGATGTAATTTTGAAAAATATTTCATTGTGTGTTTATTTACAGAGGCAACTTGTTTTGGTAAAAAGCCACATTCCTTTCAGGGTAAATCAGTGGTGGGTGGGGAGGAACCAGACATTGTATGGAGCAACAGCCAAAAATAGAGATGGCTTTTGTCCACACCGTCCTTCTCCTTCTCCTTCTCCTTCTCTTTCTCCTTCTGTCCTTCTCCTTCTTGTCTTTGTCTTTCTTGTCCTTCTCCTTCTCCTTCTCCCTGATAAATCCCTTTCCTCCTTCCCTTGTACTCTTTTTCCTTTTTTCCCTTTCCAAGAAAGAAATTCCTTTCAGAGATTTATATTACTTATCCACATATAGCTTTTGAAATTAGGTAAAACAACCCTGTGAAGTGTATTGTGCCGAAAATGACTAACCAAATAGACATTACAGGTAATTCTTAATTTAAGTAATAGAGTCCTGGTATTTCTGTCATAAGTCATGGTGGAATGACTTACCTCCAGAAATTGTGTGTGCTCCATCATTGGAGGTGTTCAACAAAAGATTGTCCAAAATGGTATAAGGTCTCCAGCTTGAGCAGGGGGTTGGACTAGAAACCTCCAAGTTGCTTTCCAACCTTTTTATTCTATGTTCTATGAGGGTTGTAAGTTGAGGCACCCATGTGACCAAATCCAATTTTACAATGATTTTTGGCAGCAATCATTAATTGAACCCATGTATTCCAAAGAGCATTTTTGCCAAAAACTGGTCAAAAAGCTGCAAACAGGTAAAAAAGTGCAGTCAATGACCATGGAATGCTGCAACTGGCTGTAAATGTGAGTCAGCTGCCAAGTGCCTGAAATATGGTCATGTGACTACAAGGTTTGTACAGCCATTGGAACATTAGAACTGTGTTGTCAGCAGTTGGACAGTTGTGGTGTTGTCAGCAGTTGGACAGTTGTGGTGGCACAGTGGTTAAAATGCAGTATTCCACTGCCAGGAGTTCGATCCTGACTGACTCAAGGTTGACTCAGCCTTCCATCCTCCCAAGGTCGGTAAAATAAGG
Organism: Azemiops feae; assembly: GCA_023970755.1. NCBI lineage: Eukaryota > Metazoa > Chordata > Lepidosauria > Squamata > Viperidae > Azemiops > Azemiops feae. The sequence continues at coordinate 1,309,875 of JALGBA010003864.1, read as the reverse complement.
ACCCAGATTGTTGGGGGCTAACTCTAACGCTAACTCTGGAAACCGCTTAGAGAGTGCTGTAAAGTGCTATGGAGTGGTTTATAAGTCTAACTGCTATTGCTATCATAACTTCGAATGATTGCTAAGTGAAGGCTACCTGTTATCCAGGCAAAATGTAGACTTGAACTTGCATATGTCTGTTCTTAGCCCAGTGGTTTAACCATTATAGAAGTAGTCTATTACTGTACAATGACTATAGAAGCTAGAAAGAATTAATCAGAATAGAGCTGGAAGGGACCTTGGAGGTCTTCTAGTCCAATCCCCTGCTCAAGCAAGACTCCCTATACCATTTCAGATAGGTGGATGTCCAGTCTTCTCTTAAAAACTTCCAGTGATGAAGCCCCTACAACTTCTGAAGGCAAGCTGTTCCAATGGCTAATTATCCTCACTGTTAGGAAGTTTCTCCTTAATTCCAGGTTGCTTCTCTCTAATTAGTCCACAAAACTAATTAAAGAAATCCCCCTTTATTACATGACTTTTATCCAAAACTTAGATAAAGAAGAAAGGGTATTGCATCAGTAGAACAAGATAACATGTCAATCATTTAGAAAACAATAACAACAGCACAATATACCTAGTCACATACAAGGCTAGTAGGACAAGCAAGTATACATCATTTAGAAAACAACAACAATATACCTAACCACATACAAGGCTAGTAGGACAAGCAACTATCTGCCAATGGGAAACCAAACTCAGAAAAACCCTGCAACCCAGCACTGCAGTCCTAAGCTAGAGACATTCTCTACCATCAAAACTCTTTTTGTTATTTCTGACATTAATGTATGAGTCACTTTCGATATATATTGATAAGTAGCGCACTTAGTCTAAGAATGAATACCTTGGACAATGCTAAAAATAGTTGTCTCCTGAAAAATGAGTGTTGGTAAGGTGCTAATGAAGCATAACTCCAATGTCATTTCCTAGAGTTATTTTATCAACACAATGTCAAATAAGGTTATACGTAGAAGGAATAATGTTTCAGAACTGATTTAATCCAAGGAAATTGACTTCTTGGAAAAGTCTTATTGGGATGACTAACATCTCACGAAGAAAACCCTCCTTGCCTAATTGATTTGGTAGTGTTTGAATTTATATTTTAAAATGCTAAGTTTATAATGAGAACTTTGTCCAAGCACATGACAGTGAACGTTTTATGTCTATAAAGTTTAAATTTGACACGTGGAATGCTTCAGCCTTCGTTGCATTTAGATTGAAATAAATTACACAGATGAGAGGATTATAAAATCCAGTTTCCTAAGGTTCTGCTGGTGATAAGGATAAGGATCTATTTCAAGCAAATTTACTTGGACTTCAGTAAGGCATTTGATAAAGTAGATCACAACCAACTACTTGATAAGATAGAAAAATGTGGGTTAGGCAGCATCGCCACCAGATGGATTTGTAGCTGGCTGACGGGCCGTACTCAGTGTGTGGTCCTCAATGGAACTGCATCTACATGGAAGGAAGTGTGTAGTGGGGTGCCCCAGGGCTCTGTTCTAGGACCAGTGCTCTTCAACATCTTCATCAATGATTTGGATGAGGAGATAGATGGGGAACTCATCAAATTTGCAGATGACGCCAAGCTGGCAGGAATAGCCAACACTCCAGAAGATAGGCTTAAGATACAGGAGGATCTGGACAGACTGGAACACTGGGTGCTATCTAACAAAATGAAATTCAATGGTGAAAAAAGTAAAGTTCTACATTTAGGCAAGAAAAACCAAATGCACAGGTACAGTATAAGGGGTACCTTGGTCAATAGTAGCAACTGTGAGAGGGATCTCAGAGTCCTAATGGACAATCACTTAAATATGAGCCAGCAGTGTGCTGCAGCTGCCAAAAAAGCCAACACAGTGCTAGGCTGCATTAACAGAGGGATAGAATCAAGATCACGTGAAGTATTAATACCACTTTACAATGCCTTGGTAAGTCCACACTTGGAATACTGCATCCAGTTTTGGTCACCACGATGTAAAAAAGATGTTGAGACTCTAGAAAGAGTACAGAGAAGAGCAACAAAGATGATTAGAGGACTGGAGGCCAAAACATATAAGGAACGGTTGCTAGAATTGGGTATGTCTAGTTTAATGAAGAGAAGGATGAGGGGGGACATGATAGCTGTATTCCAATATCTCAGGGGCTGCCACAAAGAAGAGGGAGTCAATCTATTCTCCAAAGCGCCTGAAGGCAGGACAAGAAGCAATGGATGGAAACTAATCAAGGAGAGAAGCAACCTAGAACTAAGGAGAAACTTCCTGACAGTTAGAACAATTAACCAGTGGAACAACCTACCTCCAGAAGCGGTGAATGCTCCAACACTGGAAGTTTTTAAGAAGAGACTGGACAGCCATTTGTCTGAAATGGTATAGGGTTTCCTGCCTAAGCAGGGGGTTGGACTAGATGACCTACAAGGTCCCTTCCTACTTTATTATTATTATTATTATTATTATTATTATTATTATTATTATTATTATTATTATTATTATTATTATTATTATTATTATTATTATTATTATTATTAGTAGTAGTAGTAGTAGTAGTAGTAGTAGTAGTAGTAGTAGTAGTAGTAGTAGTAGTAGTAGTAGTAGTAGTAGTAAATGTAATCAGCAGTAGAAGAATATAGCCCATAAACAACACATTAATCTTATGGGGAAAGTAATGTTGTTCATCAACTTTTGATTTGCAGTTGCAGTTGTCATATCAATATTATTGTAAGATATATATTTTCCAGAACCCCACGTCCAAAATATAGTATTATGAAGGAAAATCAGGTTTGTTGAGGTATCACAGAAAGATAGTTCTGGAGATCATGAGAGTTCCCATTCATAATCCAAATGAGAATTTTATTCTATATTTACAGTATGTAAGTGTGTGTTTAGGGATAAAATTGTGTCACAAAGCTGCACAGCAGCAAAAAAATGTACAAAAAATGGATAAAAATATGAAGGTGATTGTTCAGTATTAAAAATATAACCAGATGAATGTTAGACAAATCTCTCTGAATGGACTATTACTGTATAGCTCAAAATTACGAGGCTGTTTTCTACATGGCATTATACTAACAGTGTGGAGCTTCTAATTCCTGAATTGGTGTTTTCCAAACGGTTAATTGATTTATATATTTATTAGCAACATAATTCTGTTCCAAGGAGTTTCAGCAGCCTTGTTCCCAACAAATCCAGCTTCTAGGAACCTTGAGATCTTGTTGGCCTTTAGACAGGGACACACTTTTGATAAACTGCTGAACAGAAAGTTGTAAATGGAACAGCATGAAGCATTATATGTACTCAAATTTTGAAATATATAAGGCATTAGAATTTTCTTCCAAGATGTAAAACAACCACATTCATAATCTTAAACAATTTAGCAAATAATGTGATATAAACCAATATCCTCTTCTTTTCAGACAGTGATGATAGTTTTGGCATTTATATCATGCAAGTATATAAAAAAAGTAATAATAATCTTCCCCCTCCCACTGCTCAGAAACTCTTGAACACTTTAAGCACGGCAAATTCTCTGGTTCAAGTATGGTGACACAAGGTCAGCTAGTTTAAGGAAAAGTTAATATCAGTGATTTATGAGAAATTAATAAAAAGCAATATGAAATGTTACTAAAATAAATACAAAGGAATGTATTGTAGAAGGAATGCAGAGAGAAAAAGACAGGCAAAAAATAAGATGAAGCACTTATGAAAAATATATTTTGACCAGTAGTTATACATTTTTGACTGTAAGAATAATATGCATATATATGCCAGAGTTTTTCTGTTAACCACCTCATTCCTGCTGTTCATACTAAACCTGTGGTTACTTGAATTCATTCCACTTCATAAAACAAAGGGATTACTTTAAAGCACAGCAGACTAAAAGTTGGGAATAGACAAATAATTCCAAATTCCAATTGGAATTAGTGGGAAATGGGAGCTTTTCCTATCATGTCAGTAACCAATGTCCTCCTCCTCCTCCTCCTCCTCCTCCTTCCTTGAGCTTGGAATCATTTATGCACTCACTGCTTTCATCTTGTTTTTTTTTCTTAAAATGAATATTTGACCAATCAGTCTGGTCTTTTATGGAAGCTGAAATCAATGGAGTTACATATATTAATATGATGCAAAAGCATGACTACTGATGAAGGGCAAGACCAGTGGCTCATTAATATCATGGGAGTTTGGCCTGAATTAAGAAATTCAGGAAGGATATTGCCAAAAAAAAAATGACTGCCTCCTTCTTGGGGGCTATGATTCTGGAAGCAGGTATTCAAAATATAAGTCATCCTATTCTACCATATTTTATGCAGATGGTTCATCTAGCAGCTTTTTTTTTTTAAAAAAAATGAGCCTTCTAATGAGAACACAGTGCTAAATGCAGGCTTCAATCAACACAATATTTACATTTATATTACTAGAAAATAGGGCCATGCAAAGTATTTGAACTCATAAAGTGAGCTGGTGTGAACAAAGTACAATTCCTTGGAGCGCTCAGGCAACATTTCAATACTCTGAAGAACCTGATGTGACTTTTTAAAGGTTTTCTTAGGTCATCTTAACATGCTCATTCATGTACAGCTGCTTTGCTGTACTGGCAATTCCAGAGGTTTAGTCTGTTCCTGCATACTACTCTTACAGGATCTTTTCTGGATTTGCATAAATAACACATTAACACGGCTACCTATAAAAACATCACCTGCACCATGGGGAACAGAAGGTTTTTGGGGCTGTGCAATGAGTTTATCAATAATTTCATAAATCAATAAAGTATTTTCCTGAAATCACCCTTGTTATAGATTATTAGCAGAAATAGATTACAAACTACCAAAAGAAATATACAGTATACAAATACATTGGGACAAATGCAGGAATGGTGTGAATCATTTTAGAAATTTGTTTCTCTTCATTTTGATCGGAGAAAGATATTTAAAATAAATAAATAAATAAAATCTCACAGTGCTGGATGGCCTGAAGGCTGCACAGTCAACAATTGGTCAATTTGAAATGGAAAAAATGAGCACTAATTGGTTAATATTCTCTGCCCTCAGCTCTTTCGCTAGTTTGGACAGAGCAGTGATTGGCTGAAAAATCTTTATTCAAGCTCCAAATTTACAATATGTAGACAATACTGGATTGAAACTGTTTAAAGTCTGCAGATAAGGAAAACATTATGAACAAATTTCAGGGTGGTTTATTGAATTGATAATTATTAGCAAGTGGAAAGACTGGTATTGTGGGAGATCTCACTAATAATCCAACTCTATGCATGACTAATCGGTACAGCTGTGCACACTTCCAAAATGATTCAGAAGCATTTTGAGACCTCATGTGAGTGCAGCACTCCCTTGCTATTCATTAACCAGAATTTTCTGGGGTTTTCATGAGAGCCTTTGAAAATGTTTTAATGAATCCACTCATTAAAATTAATGTGATTCTTAAAACAGGGGTGCCATTTTGGGGAGCCTTGCAAACGAGACAGGAAACTTGAGGATTGTTTAACAAACAGCAGAGAGATATAAGGTCTGACTCTCTTCTGAAACATTTATAGTATGCCTCCTTGGTAATTATACCTGCCTTCCATTTCATATACTTGTCCCTTTTAACTCCATTTTTATCCACAATTTTTTTCTAGGCTAACTTCCTTTTTTCCCCTCTCATTGGAAAGCTGTGCAAGTCTATTTTCAGTATATTTTTCTTTAGAGGTTCTCATCCTCCAGTCTGACCTTTAATGTAATAATTTCTGTCCATAAATTCACTTATTACTTCTAAGCTGATTTTCATGGAATCTAGAGCTTCAACTTCTCTTTCTGTAGTGTCTCGAACCCCAAGATAATACTGTCACTTCCTCTCAAAGTTCCAACTTCAACTGTCTCTTCCTTATTGGTTAGGATCTGATATAGGAGAGATAATCTCCTTATTTCTATTTTAGCCTCCTGGAAAATAAAATAATCAGCAGTACCTCAGAAGAATTTATGGGATCTTGAAGTCTTGGCTGAATTGGTTTTCTGACTAATGTCTGGGTTTTTGAAGGCTCCCATTACTACTCCCATTTACTCCCTGAAGGTTTTGTAATCTGGTCCAGAAAGGCATTGTCCAGATCTTCTGCCTGGTTTGTGGTCTATAGCATATTGATATAATTTTGTTGTTTTCCCTTCCTTATGTTCCAAACATTCCAAATGTTCAGATTCCTGGATCTTCGTATAAGTGTGAATTTCCATCACACATAAAACCACTGCTCCTCCTCCATTGTCTGGTGAATTCCATTTTAATAAGTTTCATTAATATTTTCATCCCAATGGTTTCCCCCACTGGCTTTCAGTAATGTATACTAAGTTGTATTTATATTTTTCACGTTAAGACCTTTAATTCTTCTTGTTCATTCCTCCTATTTTGTATACTGACAAAGACAGTAAAATCCTTGGGTTTCATAACTTAACCTATTTTTTCTTGTATTTACATCCAAAATGTATTCAATGAAGCTAAACATCTGGCATGTAGAATTATTAACCAATATTCTGTCTAGGCACTAACCAAATCCAAAGCTATTCAACTTGCAAAAGTTTGCAGTGCTATTTGCTTCAGATAATAAATTCAGTCACTGATTTATCAGCTTCCATGAACTATTTAAAATTAAAACTTGAATCCTGAGACCATACGGAGAGTTCCAGAGGAACAAAGCAGTTCTCTTTTTCTCTCCATTTAAACTGCCTGCATATTTCCAAAACCTATTCTTAAGGATGAGAGTAACCCCAAATTATCAGGATGGGAGGTGGTTGTGTTCTAAATAGGAGCTATCAACATATCTCAAGGAGATACTATGTTTAAGCTTCATTCCTCTACTCATATAATTGGGACCTCCAGAAGTGATATGGTTCTCTATTATGGGGAGTGATTAACCCCATTCAGAAATTAAATCCCCACATCAGGAAGAAGCAATCTTTGGATCCAAGGTATACATTGGGAACTTTGAGAAATCAGTCTCATAAATGTTCTTGTCTATGTTGTTTACCACTTCAGCTTGTCTTTTTGAAAAGCAAAGGGACACACCATTAATCAAAGTACTGGTGAAAGCTATCCTCCAGAATGTCCCCAGGATCGGATGCTCCACTTTATGTCACGAGTCAGGAACTAAAGGAGCTTGTGTCACAATGGTGAAACATTATTTATTTAAACAATGTCTGCTCATATAAAATAACACAAAACTGGGGGGGGAAGCCCCTCTTGACCCCCTCCATGTATAACTTTGCATTGCCCCGTCCCTTTCTGAGAAACCCTAAAAGGCTTAGATGGGATCCAGAAGCATTCTAACAAATAAAGATGGTACTAGAGGCTTGCCCTTTGCAGCATTTCTGGTATCAGGAGAGATGACTTTTGACACATTGGTATCATGCTGTCTACAATATAATTTGCACATTCGAAGAATTTGTGGGAAGGATTAAGGTCGTTGTCTAACAGACCTGCTTCCAGTATTCTCTTCCTGCCAATTTCTCCCTCCCCCCTCAGTCATTTTTAGAGTTCAGTAGACACATATCTGTAGTATTATTGGTATTCCAATGGAATAGAGTTACCAATTGCAAGAAGAATTTCTAATGCCTCCAAACAAATCCATGAAAGTTTTCCAGCTATATTCATCCAAGTGCATTCAAAACGTACAGGATTAGGTTGAGCAGGACAGGACTAGCTTGTACAATTCTCTTCCCCTCCAGGAATGTACAGAAAGTTGAGAGGAATGGCTTATGAAGGAGGCTAATAATGTAGAGCCTATGCATGCATAATCCAAGCTGCAGCTCAAAGCAAATAATTTAGACATTCTTTTATCTGCTTTCAGAGCCTGTAAAAACATTGTCTTGGATTCAAAACATAATTCAAAGGAAAGTAACCTCTTAAATTCAAGTCCTTCGACTAAATGGCTGTAAACATGATTGCCACAGCAACTTCATCAGAATTGTTTTTGTCTTACTGCAGTTTTGCAGCATAATTCTTTATAGCAGAACATTGCTTGTTAACTTTCTTGAATTCAAACCATGTTGTAGTAATTTGATTTAGGAAACCAACCCACACAGCTTTCAGGCAATATCTAATTGCAACATCATTGCAGGACTGGACTCAACTCAAAGAGAAGTTATTTTGCTTTGCAGGAGTCTAGTTTTTCACACTGGATGTTTCAGCCAGTTTTTGAAATAGATAAAATAGTTCCAGCTTAATCAATGAACAGATTATTCCTACTTTTTCTGTAATGAACATTGTTAGCCATCTCATGTAAATCACATATTTCTATAACCCTTCTTCCTTTTAGTTTGATCTAACCTTTAATTAGTTATTAATTAATAACTAATTAAAGGTTGGATCAAACTAAAAGGAGGAAAAGTTATAGAATATATGCCACCCATCTCACCAAAGGTTATTCTAAATGCCTTATGCATGTAAAACGTTAAAACAATAAATAGAGATCTAAAATTTTAAATTCAGTTAAAATTAAATTGACCAAAATGGAGCAAAAGGGAGCAAACTGTGCATTGGGAAGAGGTGAGGTATTATCTAATCCATTAACCATCTCCAGAATGCCCCACCCCCTTTGGGGCCCCAGGCCAGGTAGCAGAACCGTGCTTTCAAGCCTTTTCAGAAGGCCAAAAGGGTGGCTGTGAATCTCAACTTGGGGTGGCACAATGTTCCAGAGGGCAGGGGCCATGGCAGAAAAGGCTCTTCTTTATTAAACTTCTAAAATAATTTAATAAAAACTATTTTAGTGTGTGATACTCATCTGCCACTGTTCTGCCTGTGTTGCAGCACATAAATAAATACATCTCAGATCACCGCGTGTTCCATTCAGGCCACACAGGGTCTGAATAGATGCTATACATACTTTTAAAAATGTAAATATTGCTTAACATAATGAAGTGGATATGGACTTAGAAGGGTGAAATGGCAAAATGAGGATGGCTCTACTAAAAGCAGAACTGATGACCACAGCAGAATGAAGAGCCGGTGAGTAGTCCAGCTCTTTATAATTCCTGTCCGGACAAGGAGAGGACTTGAGATCACCCACAAGTGCTCCAGACAGTTGCTTCCCAGGAGGAGAATGCAAGATAGTGGTCTCTAATGGGCTTAAAGCTCTGGAAGATTAAGGAATAGCTATCTTACTGTAACCACTGTCAGCGCCTTGAAAAGGGACACTGGGTTTGCATACTTTCTTTTCTAGTCATGTTTGGATCTTGATTGTTAATGACTTTTCAGCTATTGGGAACTTTTGGATTAGTATATTTTAAAACACCATATGATTTTCATTCAATCCTCAGTGAAAAAATTTTTAAACAGAAGGGTAGAGACTTTAGAAAAAAATGATAAACACCAAAAGGTTGATTATAACTTTGATTTTGAAAGGCTATAAATAGACTAAGGGTTCAGATAGATTTGAAATAAGATTTTGGAATTAATTGTAAGCATCCTTCCCATGGGAAAAAGCTTGAATATTCTTTTACAAAAAGATAGGATGAGACTTTGAACATTGGACACTAGAAGGAACCAAAAGAAACTAAAGACTATAATTAAAGAATAAGAACACTTAAATTTCACTAATACAGAATGAAGCAAAATATTGAACAATATTTTTGAACAATGGCCCCTGAACTTAATTTTAAGAATGTCTGTCTATATAAAGAGACTGTGTTTTTAAAATATATTATGGAAGACTTACGCTGAAGATTAAAGAAAAAGAAGATATAGAATATTTTCAAATATGGGATGTATTTTATCAATGGCTGGAAAAACGGGGTAGAGATTAGGAATTTAATGTGTATTACCAAGTAAAACAAATGGACCCAGACAACATGTTGTTTACCAAGCACCTATGAATTGTAAATATAGAAAACTAATAAAATATTAGTTTTCATTATATATATATAATGAAAGAGGAACAAGCTATATCTGACAAGATTGAGACTGATCTGAAAGTGGATTTAAAAATGACCAGCTACAGAAATGATATGGGAAAAGATGCTACAGTGGGCATACAAAAAAAAAAGCCAGAGGATGTCTTAATAATTAAACAGGATGTAAAAATAACAAAGCAATAGAGTAACCTGAATAATTTTCCTATATTAGATTTACAAAAGAGGATTGTTAAAGTTTTGAAGAATTGGGGGGGAGGGGACAAAGAAAAAATGAATAGAAATCAAGTTCAAGGACTTTATTTGAACTAAAAATCAAATAAAAGAAAAGAGTTAAAAATGGTGTATTTGATCAAGGATAAACAGAGATATGTTGTTATTACTGGTAACCCTTAATGGAATTTTGTTGATAAGGACTGAAACACAAGGTTTTAAGGATTTTTTTTTTAATAGTTAAGATCTGGGATATCTAAGATTATTTTTTTAAAAAAGAGAAAGTGATAAGCTACTAAAATTATTTATACTTGTGATGAAGAGGAAAATCATTTCTTTATATATTTCTTTTCTTTTTCTTCACCAAAGTCTTTTTTATTTCTTTTCTAGTTTTTTCTGCATTTTCTATTTTTGGTATTAGTTTTTATCATTTTAATTGTAAATGGAGTAATTTAATAAAATTACTCCAAAAAAACAAAGTGTAGTGAACTTAAGTTAACCGCATTCTAGAACAAAACAAGCATACTGTGACCTTTTCAGTTAACAGTTATACATTTTAATAAGAGACACACTAATAAGCTACCACCAAAAAGGTTCTTTTCTCTGAGCAGTCAATGACTATTCAACAGAACTAGAAGTGTTCATTATGTAAGCCCAGTTGTTGGATGCCAGGAAGACAGCTACTTTCCTTAGTGTCATATTTGGGGATAGATACGATGTATCCAGGACTTCTAATATAGCTTTCTATTTTTACGCAACCCTCTATTCTGGGAACTAATCTCCCTGATATAAATGATAACAATATCCACAAATGAGCATCTACCTATGAACACACATACATACAGTATTTCATTTTTTTAATGAAATAAATAATGAAATAAATAAGTTACATATAACAAATTAGAAATACTGCAGAGATGTTTACGCACTTGTCCATCCAGAATTTCTATTTTCCTATCTAATATATAACTTTCTATCCAGAATTTCAGGTTTTTTTTGTTTCTATCTCCAGATGGAATTTTGAGCATCCTTTCTGTAATTCTCACGGTTGAATGAACTATGAGAATAATTCACATAGCATTCCTGAACTATGGTAAAAGGAGCTGATTTTTTCTTTCTTATATTTAGGTTTATGCATGAGAGGTCTTTTTAAAAATCGAACATTTCACTGGAATGAATTGTTTTATTATAAAAAGGTTTCTATGAGACTATTCAAGCTGAAAAGGCACCTATTAGAAACAGAAGAGCCCTTTACCTCAGAGTCACCATTTCAAAAAGATAAAATGGAGAAAGAAAAGAAAAATCACTGGCAAGGAAAAAGGGAAACAAGAAAAGTTAGTAATTCTTACAGTTTAAAATGCATCAAAGTTCTAATGACCAATGGGAATCAAATGGGCTGCTCATAGTTCATAAATACATCTCAGTAAGTATTTGGTACCCCTCAAAAAGATCAGAATTTTTTTAATCTCCCAAAACTAATTAAAAGAGGCCAGTCTAATGAGATTTTTTACAGCCACCTAAAGTCTATTGTTTATTTAATTTAAAAATATTCTAGGTTCACACAACATGATGATCTATTCATTAACTATACTATATCAATTCATTCCACATGCTAGGCTGAAATATGACTGGTTAATCTATGATTTAGTGTAGTTTATCATCCTAGCTGGTGAAACCATAACCAACCCGGGCCATATTGAAGTGCCTGCTTCTTAGAATCATAGAGTTAGATGACACTTCAGAGGCCACTGAATTCAATGAACAGAACTCTTTGCTCAGTACAGGAATCCAGATTGAAACATTCCAAATAAATGACTTTCTAGATGTCTCCTGAATATACCCTGAGAAAAGTATCTGGATAGTTTTCAGATTATTGATTTCTGTTGACTTCTCTTAGTGTTGGAAAGTTTTTCCCTCTTGCTTATAGCTAAAATCTGCCTTGCTAAAATCCATTATTTCAGGTTGTGATCTTTATTTTGACATACTTTCAGGTATTTGTAGAGTATTTTCACATCCTTCTCATGTCTCTCAGGGTAAAAGTACATACCTCTTTTAATCACTTTATAGAACTTAATTTCTAATCTTCTAGTAATTTTTCTTGCATTTTCCTCAATTTGTTCCATTTTGTCTCAAACCACTCATAAAGCATGGTGTCCCCAATTAGATATACTGAATGTGAGGATGGACCAAACATTGTTTTCCATGGTTTATTTATTTCTGTTGATGCAGCTAAAATTGCATTACCCTTCATTGCAGTAATATCACACTGCAGTTTATATTATGCAATGTACTTGCTGTTACAAAATCTTTTTCATAAGTACCAACCTAAGTATTCGGCACCACATATCACTTATTTGGTTTTTGCTCTTCTCTCTATTTCTATTTTGTTATTTTCAGCTTAATTCTCCAACTTATCTCTTTTGAATTTTATTTCTATATTTTCTTCCCCCTTATGAAGGCATTTGTTCCCCTAATGTATCACAGTGTATAAGATTCAATCAGATTTTCAGTTATCTTACTTAGTTTTATATCATTGCAAAGCATTACTTACATCTCTTTTGAATATTTTATAAATAAAAATAGTAAAGGGCCTTTATCTAATCCTTGTAACATCGCATGTAATACTTCCCTAATGAGTACAGTTGAGTCTGATTTTTGAGCCAAGTATGTTTCAAGTTAATTGTCATGTCATTCATCTAGATGTCTCATCAGCATGCCATGGGTTATTTTGTCAAATGCTTTGCTGAAGTCATGGTATATTATATCTCCAACATTCCCACAATCATTACCCAATCAATAAATTAAATGATTAACTTGGCAAGATTACTTTTTGTCTAATCCATGCTGACCTTTGAAAATTTCCCCATTGTAATTTCCAGACTGATTGTTTATGATCAGATATTATGTTATATTCAGATCTGTAATGATTGGACTTTTCCTTTAGTCCTCTTTGAAATCATTGATAATATTTGTTCTGCAGTCAACTGAGAGGTCATTGGTTTATTTCTATTTTGTAATAATTTTATTAAGCACTACAGTTATGCAGATAAAAACTAATAAAACTACAAAAATGAATGAATGAAAAGAATAGAAAAATAGAAAAAATAAAAATAAAAAAGAAGGAAAAGTAATAATATAGCAAAGAAAAGGAAGAGAAATATGTAAAGAAGTAAATTCCCCCTTCATTACTATAATTACTTCATAACAATAGACAATTGTAACAGTTTATCACCTTCTCTTAAAATCCAACAAAGAAACTCTACATCCCATATCTCAGTTTTTATCTATAAATAAACCAATTCCTAAAACCTCATCATTTAATCCTACTCAGCAAAAGCCTATTAAGGGTTACCAAAAATAACGACATATCTGCTTTAAACTTGTCAAGTAAACCAACTTTATATTCTTTCCCTTTGATCAATCTTGATCTTGATGATATCTTAAAACTTGATTTGTTTTCTTTTCTTTGTCTTTTCTTACTAAGTGTTTCATAATTTTAACAGGCCTCCTTCATAAAGCCAATATAGGAAAATTATCCTAGTCAGACTTCTGATTTGTTATATGTACATTCCTTTTAATTATTAAGACATTAGCTGGTTTCATTGGTGCATCTAGTACATTGTCTTTTTCCTGAACATTCTTGTAACCTACCATAAATTCACATTCAAATTTATTTCAGTCTTGTCCAGTAAAACTCTTCTATTACATCATTTATACAGACTATTTTTGATGGCAGATATTTTTAAAATTAACTTCTGAGTTCATTGTTCATAAATATTCTTCAATACATCCAATGTTAAAGTATTTTGCTCCTTTGTCAGCAAGTAGATTTAAATGTTCTTTTCTTTTAATTGTAATATTCAATTCCCCCTGACTCCCACTTAGTGTCCAACTTTCAAAGTCCCATCCTATCATCTTTTTTTTTGTCTTTTTGCAATTCAAAACAAAGCCATTTCCCATGGGAAGGATTCTTATAATTAATTTCAAAATCTTATTTCAAATCCATCTGGACCCTTGGTCCATTTATAACTTTCCAAAAATAATACTCTAATAACCCTTTTGCCATTTATCCCCCCCAAAAAAAGAATTTTTCTAAGTCAACCAAGATGCCTCTGCCTTTTCTTTGTATTGTTAACATTTTACCTTCTCCAAGCAACTGGTAGCAATTTTCAGCATTACTGGATAACCCCAGTTCATTAAAAGCTTTTGTTTTCTGATATCATCATGATAGTTCTAGGCTACACACCTATAATTTCCTTTTGTGACCTGGCCTCTTTCCATTACTTCATGTTTCCTTTTTTTTAATACTGAGATCTTCATCAACCTTTTTGGCTAGCCATATTGACTTGTTTTGCCTCCACCTCCCTTTCTTTTTCCTTCACACCTCTGCAACTAAAGGTAAAGTTTAATACAATACTTAATTTTCCTCATGGGACTAATATCTCCATAAAAAGAGAAAGGAGTTTTAGTTCAACTAGTAAAAAGAACAAATTAACCTTGGTTTTGCAGCCAGGATGACTCTATAAATTCTGAATTGAAGGATTAGTCATGGAAATCTTTGCAACATAGAAATGACAAATACAGATCAGGATGTGCCTATAAATTATAACAAGCAGAGATCTCACAATTCCTATGATGATATAAATGGGAAGCATCCCATTCATTTCACAATCAGGTTGAGATTACAAGCATTTTGCATATAGGTCATGATAGAGTGGACAGCATTCTCATGATGAACCGGTC